>CP139507.1:95611347-95652052 GCA_021014915.2 Artemisia tridentata subsp. tridentata | reverse complement strand
CCCTCGAAGCAATGGACATCTCTCAAAAAGCCAAGGTAAGGTGGTCTATAGAAGGTGACGAAAACAATAAGTTTTTCACGGTGTCCTTGTAACACCCCCAAAAGTCATATCGCAGTGGAATTAACATCTAGGGTGCTACTTAATTGGATCATAACATAAGTGATAGAGAACGAATTTATCAAATTCGTTTTAAAAGCTTTATTGAATAAAACATCAGTTTTACATAATTGAAATGCGGAAAACAAGGCCCATGATTGTTATTAGTTGTCCCATTGTACAAAAACCCCGCTCATGAGTGCTATGTGAGCACTCCAAAAGTGTGCCTATGCCCCTGCCACGCACTGCCTTGCATCATCATATGTCAATCAATTAAACACCTGAGAAAACATGCTAAAAAGTGTCAACACAAAGGTTGGTGAGTTCATAGAGTTTATATAAAGCAGTAAAGTTATATCATAATTGAAGTATGTGACCATCACCCTGATGACACATAAATATAAAATGTCTAGCACTAAGTTTATGCAACCGAAAAGATGTTCTAGCTATGTGTAGGAGGTTACGCTCCCTGTAGGTATTAAAATACCCAAGTATAGTAGGTGGTTACGCACCCTGAAGTGTAGGTAGTTACGTACCCAAGCAATGTAGATATCTAGTACCTAAGTAGTGTAGGTGGTTACGCACCCAGAAATGTAGGTAGTTACGTACCCATGTAGTGTAGGTGGTTACGCACCCCGATATGTAGGTAGTTACGTACCCAAGCAGTGTAGGTATATAGTGCCCAAATGATATAAGTAGTTATGCACCCTGATGTGTAGGTAATGAGTGAATAGTCATTGTACTAAAAAAATCAAGCAAGTATTTCAATAGACAAGAACCATTTTGAGAAATCAACCATGTAAAGCAAGTAATGAGTTTAAGTAAAACGAGCATGTATCTCCCCCAAAGAGTATCAAATTATTAAACGAGTAAAAGTGGGGTTGTGGTGAACCGTGAAAGTTCAGTGTACTTGTAAAAGTAAATGAATATAGTTGAGCATGTCTCTCCCCCAAAAGTAAATCAAAACGTATAAAAGTAGGGGCTATGAATATTCACCTTGAGTATAATAGCAAAGGGAAGTATAAAATTAAGAAAGTTATGGGAACGGCTTCAACACACGACTGAATTAATAATGAAGTCTGAGAATTTGATAGTGTTGACTTGATATGCACAATGAGTGTGAAAATGTGTAACGGATAACGATTTGGTTTGTGATGTGCGAGTTTGATATGCTTAAAATGCTTAAAGCTCAAAAATAATATTATACTTAATATTAGCATGTTTTTATGTCTTTGATTCCATAAATATCGTTTCCTCGGGTGTCGTTGAATAACACGTTAAGTTCATTCGTTAAAAGTTCGTTTAAATAATATAACGTAACGAAAGTAAATAAATTAAAACGAATCGTAAATGCATATGTTCAAATGAAATATGCAAAACATGAAATATAAATGAGTAATAATAAATGTTACTGTTCAGCCCTTGTATTTCACAAAATTTACAATTTATACCCTAACGGTGTAGGTTTTGCATCGTTAGTCCTTCGTTAGTGATATATTACCTTTTTGGTCCAATAAGGGTCAAGTATTACATTTCTAACCTTAGGCTTACTATTTTTTAACAATTTCCAGCCTTAGTTCACTGAAATGACAGTTTTGAATGTGATTTTACAAACTTGGCAGTTTTAGTCCCTAAAGTTGAAAGTCTTATTAAGTCTAAAAAGCTTATTCAAGTCAAATTAAACTGCTTATTGGCTGAAATGCTTATTTTTCCGGTTATTGGGTTTTAACGAGACATAACAAGGCCCAATAACATTTATCGATTCGTTGGGTTAAAAAGGGCGTTGGGCTTTTGATTGGGCTTATTTTAACATCACAAAATCATATTCAAACTGCTTATTTCATGGCTTATGCGAAAAAGCTTATTGGGCTTATTAATCGGATTAAGCCCAACCGAAAATAATAAAGAGTTTAACAAACAGTTAAGTAGCGATAGCTTTTATGATTTTTAAGGGCTTATGTGAGCTTATCGTGGGAAACTCAAATCATCAATTTGTTAGGTGGTCATGTGAGGAAATGGGTCGAACAATAAAAACAACATGTTGTATGTTTAAATTTGATTATATTAATAAGTCCTTTTATTGGTCGATCGAAGCATGATTCTAAAAGAATAATAATGACATTTATATATTGTGCGATGAAATGAACGATAAGAATGAAGCTCGAAATGAAATAAACTGAATGTGTACATGTCTAATAAACGTAAAACTTGTAAATCTAGCCATCCATGAAGGAGGTGAAAGTATATGTACGAAAAAGAAATAAACATAAAGCGTATAAATGAAATAAAAGTGATATATGATCGAAATAAAAGAAATGCTATGCATGATATGTTGAGTTCGATATATATGAGTAGGGAATGAAGTAGAAAGACTTACAACACCTTCGGGTGGTTTGTTGTACGTTAAAAATGGCCAAGAACACGTTTAGAACTCGCATAATATGCTAGAATTGATTACAAAGGCTTCGAAGGGGTGTTCTATGGCTTGGATTTGGTTCGATCAAGGGAGAGAAGTTCCTGGCTTCTTTGTGTACTCTTGATAGTTAGCAAGGGTAGAGAGAATATGTAGCAAACTGCAAAATTTCCTATAATTAACAACGTTTAATCATATAATAATCTTCGTCATTATTTTTAATCACCATTTTTACGGGAAAATTTAAAAATTTTCTTGTTATATTATTTTAACGTGATCACGTTATCACATAATTCACCAAATGATGGGACGAGTTCAACGCGTATCACGAAATTTAATTATAAATACTTAACACTTAATCGGGCCAAGATTAACTAAGCCCAACCCTCTTTGTTTTGCGTACTATTCATCAGCCCATCACACCAAGCCCAATCTCCCTTATTCATTACAATTCCAGTCGAGTAGGTACTCATCCAAACGCCCCATTTTCTTTCAATCTTTAAACGCAACTTATACATATTATTGTACCTCCTATTTATCCTCCCACCCAACAAATAGGACGCCAAATATTAGCTTTTAATACGGACATTTGATACGTTTCAATGAGCCAAAGTAAATGGCACTTGAGCACTAAATCGACATATACCAAATTTCACAAAATCAACCGTTTGACCCGAGCTTGTTTCCATCCTATTCTATTGATTATTTTAGATCATCTATGAGTTGTTACGTGTATTTCTCTCATTAGTTCATAATGTCACACGTTAGAAACCCAAATCGAGCCATTTTACATATAGTCGACATATGTAAATATGTGTCGACATTCCCTTGTTATCTTCTCCCTCCCACATGCACTTAAAGTCTTCATTGTCAGGATATCTTATCAAATATCCCAACATTCCCTGACTTATGAATAGTGAGATCAAGTTGTATAATTGAAATTCACGTATAACACTTATACGTGTTGTATAATATATGTATCTCACTTTCCTCCTTCACCACCTCTTACCCTCAACTCTTTAATACATTTCCATACCTCTTTCAATCAGTAGAGAGATCATATAACGACCAGAAGCTATCTCCCATCTCTTGTGGAATCAAGTCGAGAGTTTTGATATTTAATATAAACGTATATATTGATTATAGCGATCTTGGGATTATTTTCTTGTGTTCTAGTCATCTTCGCGAGTTCCTTCACCACCCTAGAGGTGTTGTAAGTCCTCCTTGATCATCTCTAATTCATTTCATACATTATTACATCACCATGAAACATATAGTTATACTACTCGATCGTATATATATTTTGGGTTACTTAGTTACGTACCCATTCTCATGTAGAACACCAAAAGTGACTAGCCTCCCTTGTGGAAGGCCTAGGAGTCACGATACACACTCATCTCACTTTTATATTCACGTTACATGCATCTTTCAAAGTCATTTTGTACCATGTTCAAATCGTATAAAAACTCAAATACTTAGAATTTTTCTAAGTCTTTTACTCAAAATATATGTTCCATTCGACCATAAAAGCGACCATGTATCTTAAAATTTGACTTAACAACCATACTATATTTTTACGTAACCTACAAGCTACAAGTTTCATAAATATAGTGAATAAAGATAAGCTCGTTTGAACCTTCTAAAATGGCCAATTTGAATCAATACATGCGTATGAGACACAAAATCTGAAATCTTTCTAAGTCTTTTTCACCCAGAAAATATCTCCAGGTCGCGACCTAAAGGGACTTGTAAAACCAAATTTCGCTTAACGACATGTCAATATTTTTATACAACCTGATTTCCTATACTACAAACTACAAGTTTCGTATTTATACTTTGTAAAGATGAACTCGTTTAACCCCTTGAAATTGGCCAAAGTAAGTCGACCAACCCAATTCTCAAAAAAGTTTATTATTTTCAAAATTGGATTATAAGCCCAATAAGCTCTTTTTAAGCAAACCGTATAAGCTAGCCTCAAAAGCTCTTTTGATATGATTTTAGAACATTAAAAATGAGCCTAGGGATAAGCCCAACTTGTCTCAAAGCTCACGGATCGTTAAACGTTAACGGGCCTTTAATTAGCTCGTTAAAAGCCCATTAAGTGAAAAATAAGCTCTTTTTGCAAATAAGCAGTTGAAATAAGCTTTATTAAACTTAAATAAGCTCCAGAAAAATTCGGATACTTTTTCCCATAATTTTTGTACGTTTGGACTAAAAATGCAAACTAGTTTCACCCTAAAGGACTAAAACTGCCAACCACCTAAAATAGGGACTGAAACTGTAAAAATAGAATCTTTAAAGTAGAAATTTATATTATATTGAATTCCAAGCCCAGATTATAATTTTGGACAAGTAGTGGACTATAAATGCAATTTATACTTAACCGAGGACTAACGGTGCAACGCTAATGTCGTTAGGGTAAAAAGTGTAAAAACTGGAAAAGGACAAGGACCAACAGATTATATTTGACATTCTTATTTCTATTTTTCATTTTACGATTTCCCATCACGTCACATGCATTTTTATATATTTCATTTACTTATTATTTAACATTACGTTATTTTTATATAACCAGATTTTGAACGATTTAACTTCATGTTTCATTTCACCATTTTGAGGAAATGTTATTATTGGATTAAATGATATAAAAACAAGATAATATGATGAATAATATTATTTTTAAACTTTAGGCATTTTAAGCATATCACACTCTCACTTTAACGATCAAGTCGTTATTAGTTCTCATTATCATTTCCACATTTCGTATTTGGTCAGATTCTCAGACTTTCCTATTTACCAGGTTTTGTTTTGAAGCCATTCCCATAATGTTAGGAATATAAATATTCATGTGAAGACTCGGTCACCCCGAGTATTTGTTTAGCATTTATGTAGCTCGTAGGATTATTAGTATTAATAGAATTAGTTTAGTTATATTAATATTTGTAGAGTGAGTCGGGTCTTTACCCACTGTCTGCTCACTCTACAGCCCGCTAGGGGCACCTAAACCTTGTAGTATATATACCCCTTCCCACACATGGGAAGGGTTGGAACTTCTCTTAATCTAACATTACACATCTCACTTTCTCTCTCTAAGTTCCCATTCTCCTCTCTCTCTCTCTAAAACTTTCAGCCATAATCACTTCTTTTATGTGTTTCACATTATTGAATATGCTACAATTGGTATCAAGAGCCAAGGTTAGGTTCTAGTGAGTGCATATTCACGGATTTGTGGAGTGGTTTTGGTATTTTTTTTTCTTGTGTTTTGTTGGTCGAATAGAAAAAGGAAGACAATCTTTGTTTAAGCTTCGTTTGTGGTTTAATTCGTTTAATACTTGTACTTTCATGTTCACAAAGTTGTTTTACATCTTCCTTGATAATATACAACAGTGTTTGTGTTAGTTTGTGGAAGATTTGAGGATTTTCTTGGCAGCGGTTTGACATTCGGATGAGTTTTCTTCGTTGCGGTTTGACTGTCGATAAAGGATTCATCACTGCGGTTTGAGCTTTTTGGGTAATTGTTACTTGCGGTTTGGTGAAAAACTCTGACTGCGGTTTGGAGGTTATCCATAACGGGAAACAAGACAAAACATACGGAAAGTGACATTTTTGTCCTCTTGCTGCTGCGGTTTGTGTTCTTTGTCTGGTAGCGGTTTGTCGTTTAGTAGTTGCGGTTTGACCAGTCTTTGCGGTTTAGATCATTGCGGTTTAGGATCTTGCGGTTTGAAGTTCAGTGGTTTGGTAACTCTGCGGTTTGTCAAGGTTGCGGTTTGATCTTTGTGGTTTGTCTAGTATTCTTGCAGTTTGAGTCTTGCGGTTTGGTACTCTTGTGCAGCGGTTTGACCATTGCGGTTTGTCATGTGTGATTGCGGTTTGGGTACTGCGGTTTGATACTAAAGTAATACTATTAACTGTGATTTGAATCAAGTTATCAAATAACGGTTTATTCTTGATTTTGTAAAACTCTGCGAAAGAAACGATTTCTCGGTTTAAATCATAGAATTGTAAAATCCCGTGCACGTTTTAACAATGCTTAACAATTCAGATTCTTTCATATCTGAGGTACTTAAATTGTACGACACGAACGATAAGCATGTGACTTCAAATCCTGCACATCAAGCAAACGTGTATGATTCTGATAATGCTAATATGGAATTGTCATGCTCGAATTCTCACGAGAAAGAATGTCCTCAACCACTAATGTTGACTAATGAAAAGGAAAGTCGAATTGA
The DNA here is from genome assembly GCA_021014915.2 of Artemisia tridentata subsp. tridentata. Classification (NCBI taxonomy): domain Eukaryota; kingdom Viridiplantae; phylum Streptophyta; class Magnoliopsida; order Asterales; family Asteraceae; genus Artemisia; species Artemisia tridentata. Next base: position 95,645,314 of record CP139507.1, on the reverse strand, counting down.
ATGCTTTCGACTGCTTCACTCACATCTCAATGTTCTGTTTGAACAACCTGGGTACTTGGGAGGTTACAAAAGGGCTTTCGCAACACTCTTTGGTCAAGATCTTCAGGACTTCACTGTCAAAATGATTCTATACTTAGATCAACTTGAACAACAACTTGACAAAGAAGAATTTTCTGAAGGAAGATCCATGGTTTCCTTTTGTGTGATCAATAACCAACTCCAGGTGTTCATTGATTCGCATTACACTGAGGATTATTATTATGACAGTCAAATGACAAAAAAAGTGTTTTGCTAATTATACTGGAACTGAGGTTGATGTGTTCAGAAGGACATTACTACAACTTATGAGTTATGTTAAGGGGTTCATTAATGAATGGGCTCAACATATGGGAAATGGGACAGAATCAGACAAGTATGATGATAGTAATAGCACAGGAGCTGATATCACAATGTGTGTGGATACAGCTCACAAACCAGAAAATCACCAAGTACTGTATGTTGAGGTACATCTGTATGATCAAGATAATGCTCTTTCTAATGACCAACAACATACTGATCAAATGAAACCTACCTATGACACATATCTGATGGAAAAGACTGATAGCAATATCACATCTGATTCAACAAATATGAGTCATAAGAAGAGGGGAACTGATCAAGATGCTGAACATGATGATGCGTCACGATCTTTGGTTATGGCTGAGCTATCCAAATCAAATGAGATGGTTAATAAGGAAATTTATAATGAGCTTTCAAACAGATTTTTTCAGCTAGAAAAACATTGCATTTCTCTTGAAATTGCAATGCAACAAAAGGAAGAAAGATTTCAAACTAACCAACCATGTAAAAATCCGAAACTCCCTGAATTCCGTGAATTTTTTATGATAAATGATTTGAAAGCTCAGCTAGAAGCCAAAAACTTGACGATTAAAAACCTGAAAAACAGTATGGCTGAGATGTGTAACATGTGCAATGAAGTAAAGGCTGAACATGATAAGAAAGTGGCTGAATTAATTACCGAGAATGAGTCCTTGAAAATGCAATGTAAAAACCTGAGTGATTATATCAAAGAAATGAAATCTAAGTGTAGAGAACAGACGACCTCTTTGATTGAAAAAATTGATGCATTCAAAGCTCAAATTCAAGAGAAAGGATTCACAATCACTGCTCTTAAGAATGAATTGAGGATATTAACTAGAAATAGTGTGAACACTAAGTTTGCAAAACCATCAATATTGGGAACACCAGTTTCACATCCTCTTAGAAACAGAACAATGGTTAGACAACCAAATGCGTTTAAATCTGAACGACCAAAATCATCTAACCTAAGGTGTGCAACCCAAGTTGATGTGAAACAAGTTTTGTCAAAACCTGTCACTTCACAACCTAGACCAAATGTTCAGTTAGTTAGTGGTCGTTCTAAAGCTCAGTCTCATAAGTCAAAGGCTATGGAGGGAAATGCTCATTTTAAGGTTCAATCCCCTAAGACCAGAAGCCACAACAGGCCCGTAGGACCAAAGATTCATGCTCAGAAACCTAGTGGGCAGATTGTTGTAGGACGAAAAGATTCTCCTAATAAGCATTCTAAGGTGTATAAGAAATCTAACACTCCGAGATCTTGCCTTAGGTGGTTACCGACGGGTAGAATTTTTAAGATAGTTGGTCTTAGATGGATACCTACTGATACAGAAAACACTTCCAAGAATGATTGTGAAAATCCAAAAAGTCGGGATACCAATGTCACTAACCCATATAACTGTAAGCAAAATTATCGTGTTAGTGCAGGGAATTCTCACTTAAATGCAGGTACATCTACCATGTCCTTCAAAGAAAAACTCATGGTGTGGCGGCCAAAAGGACTAAAATCTCCTAATTTGGGGGTTCAGAATACTCAACAGTGATGTTCGTGCATAATGATTTCTGAACAAATAAGCTCAGAACTCGTACTGCAACAGTCTATCTTGGGAAGAATATCGGTGGTTATTCTTCATGTATCATTTGTATATATCTTAAGTCAAAATATAGAATAGAGATGTATAAATCTAATGTGTAAATAGATAGTTATACAAAAAATCAAAATCCATAAAAATCTAAAAAACTCAAAAATACCAAAAATAGTTTCTCTAGGCATGTCTTCTGTTTATCGATAACATTTACGGTCCTAGAAATGTCATTCAATAATGAAGCGGGTCTTTAAATGAAGCTCGAGCAGAAGTTATACTAAATGGGTCAAATATGTCTTTCGGCTTGCAGTTACTTCAGACTGTAACCCGTGCATTATTATGGGGAAAGCATGTCGCCAAAAAGACGGCTGTTCCTCCAACTGGGTGATGTTCACCTGGGCATGGATTACTTTATATCCATGTTTCTCTGACTTAATGTACATGTCAGTACATTATTTCTTGCATCTGAAGGGAAATCTTCTGCTGATCTCAAATTCTTTCTAGTCTATGATTCTTCAGGAAAGAATTTGGGTTTCACATTATGGTTACATGCGTTTGAAAAATCAATTGGAATTATGTCTATATAAATTGTTACTCAATCAACGACTCCAGTTCCTTCAATAGAAATCGGGTCATTGATTGAGGGGGAGAGTAATTTATGGCAATCATCAGGGCATCCAATTCAGTAGGTTAATCCATGGAGAAATGTTGTGTTTCAATCAAGGGTTTAGTTTGAGAAGATTGTTTCTCTAGGGTTGTTATCATCAAAATGGGCCATAAGTCTTGCAAATGTCAAATATAGGGGCGTAAATGCTAGTATAGGGACTTACTTGCAATAACAGCAAATTGATTCCTAGGCGTATGAAATGTTGGAGGACCATTATTGCCCTATTGAATGTTAAAATCCAAAGGAGAAAAGACAGGGACCAATATTGATAATCAATGAAAGTTGCGGTTCAGTACTTTAGGTCCACAGCGGTTTGACTTAGTCATAACTCCAAAAAATCTGGTCAAACCTCTAACTCTTTCTCTCTCTCAAAATGCTACAATTTTTGATTGTCTGATCCTAATCAAATTAGTGAGTTCCATCCTAGGTAATGTCTATTTCACATTCTAAACTATGTGTTGTAACTGTATCCTAGCAATCATAACATGATACTCACTCAAATCGTATTTTGATTAGGGTCGCAGCTTGAATCATCATCTTCTCCTTGGTTTGTGATCAATATTGCGTGTAAGTTAATGGGATTTGCTTGATATATACTATAGATGCTTTGTCGTGTGAATGATTGATCTCCCCTTCTCAATTGGTGTAGTAATTTTGATTTTTCAAAATATCATTGACTTTTAAAAGTCAACGAAACCTGTAGTCACTGATGTTGAAGCATGTTAAGCTATGTTAAGTGTTCATTAGTCATGCCCCTCTTGGATAGTGATGGTTAGGCTTAAAATTGATCGTAAGTCGTGTTTTTCTCACGTGTTCTTCATAGCGGTTTGTTGGTGAAGTATATCCTAAGGTTGTGTGTTTTAGTCATTTTGGTTGCGACTTGCTTAGATGTGCACTCTTAGTTACAGATTAATGACTAGATCTAAGTGTATGAATCAATGGTTTTTGATTGCGCTGTTGAGTGTAGGACTAGGGTATGGTCTACTGCTTTGTAATTGTGATTGAGAGGTAGACATTCAAGGCTTCTGGACCGTGTGTTGAATTGTATAACGTTTATTGTCTGCGGTTAGAACTAATGTGTGTGTAGTAGTTAATATCTCTTGACTGCAGTTTGAACCAAAGTTCTTCACAGCGGTTTGTGGTAGTTGCTCTTGGTTGCGGTTTGCTCATATTATTCCTGACTGCGGTTGGACGGTTTATATGCTTGATTGCGGTTTGTGTATGTTAGAATATTATATTCTTGCGGTTTGACTGTTACTGCGGTTTGATTATTTCTGAATATGATAATATTGCGGTTTACCTCTTGCTGCGGTTTAAGTATTTTGGAATATTATATTCTTGCGGTTTGCCTGTTACCGCGGTTTGATTATTTCTGAATATAATAATATTGCGGTTTAACCCTTACTGCGGTTTGACTATATCAGAATTTAATATTATTGCGGTTTGTCTCTTACTGCGGTTTGATTAATTCTGAATATTATATTCTTGCGGTTTGCCGATTGCTGCGGTTTGATTATTTCAGAATTTAATATTCTTGCGGTTTGTCTGTTGCTGCAGTTTGATTATTTTCTGAATTTAATGTAATTGCGGTTTGATTGCTGCGGTTTGCCACTTGTGGTTTGACTGTCTTCCACTCAATTTGACCTTGCGGTTTTGTTATTGCGGTTTGGTCCAATACGTTTTGAATCATTATCTGACTGCAACTTGCTGTGTGAGACTTATTTGTGCAATTTGACGGGTCATGACTTACATTAACTATGCTATGTTTATTAAGTCGTATATATTAGGCTTAGCATTGGTTCTTGTGCCTTGTCTAACATTTGCATGGTCATAGTGTCGTGGTCACAAGGTTATGTCCTGTCATAAGATGAATTTATGTTGGTTAAATTTCTTAGTTGACACTACCATGTGATCATTGTACACTTATGATGATTATAGCTCACTGTCTTGGCTACTTGCATATATCATAATTGCTACTCATGTCTCACACCTGACACCACACTTTCTACATGGATATTTCTTGTGGTGATTATTGTGCAGCACCAATGTCTAACACTAATGCACCTACGGTTCAAGCTCCTGCCATTCCTCCATCGGTTTGTACAGATGAACAGATATTGCCTCATGACAGCTGGATCGCCATAGGAATGAGCAACTGTTATCTAGATATGGACAGATCGCAACACAACCCTATCTACAAGCTTGCAGTGGATATTCTGAAGCAAACAAACTTCTTTCGAGCATTCGTAGCCTGTTCCTCTATTCCATCCATTTATATTCAGCAGTTTTGGGACACTGTGAGATATGACAAGATTACTGCAAACTACAGTTGTCAACTGGATGAACAATGGTTCACACTTACCAAAGACACAATCAGAAACACACTTCAAATCACACCTGCCATTGAGAACCAACCGTTCACTTCCCCACCAGCACCTGAGGAACTTATTAACTTTGTCAACGATCTGGGTTACCCCAAAACTGTCCACACTCTCTCTACAGTCTGCACTTATGACTTGTACCAACCCTAGAGGGCCATCCTTACAATCATCAACTTGTGTCTCACGGGCAAGACGTCAGGGTATGAGAGAACAAGAGCTCCCGTGATACAAATACTTTGGGGAATTCTGAATCATGCCAACTTAGATTATGCTGAGAGGATTTGGGAAGAGTTCACTCATTCAATTCATTCATTTATTGAAGACAAGAACAATCTTGCACTGCAGAAAACCGGAAAGAAGAAAGTCAACTTTCTCATGATCCCAAACATCAGGTTCACCAAGTTAATAATCTTCCATCTTCAAAGTGTGCACAAATTTCACCCAAGACTGGATTCCCTACTTCACCTGCCAGACAATGAACACCTTCTTGGAAATCTTAAATTTACCGCAAGGGGATCTAAGTATGAAGTATTTGGGAAGGCGGTTCCTGAAGACCTTATCACGGATGAGATCCTCAATGCTCCGTACTATCAAGAGTACCTGATTAAAGTCGACAAGCATCTGAAATTCATGGCAGTAGAACAAATTAGTGAAGCTGATACACCTCCTCCAAAACCATCCAAGTCTTCAAAACAACTAAAAGGCAAACCCAAACCCAAGAAGCGCAAGGAGGTATCAACTACTAACGATGCTCCAAGTCGTATTAAGAAACCCAAGAGGGGAGATGAAAGTATGAAAATGGAAGCCAAGGTATAGAGAAGATTGGTTGATGAGGATGATGATGATCTTATAAAGGCATTAGATGTTAGTGCTAAGGAACATGTAGAGACAATGGGTCAATCTACCAAAGGTGTAATCCTCAAAGAACCAGACACTGGAAAACGTCAACCTGTGCCTGCTGTAGAAGGAAAAGGGAAAGGGATTGACACAGTAGAATAGGTTGCTCAAACACTTTTGGAATTCTACTCTCCTGCATCCAAGTCAACCACTACAAAGTTCATTCTTAAGAGACGCGAATCTGAACCCTCTAAGACCGTGGAATCATCTGAAGTTGTCAAGGAAAAATTTCCAGTTTTGGAATTCAATGTAGATTCTAGTGATACAGAATCTGATGAGTTGGCATCGTGGGAGAAGATTGCTAAGATGGATGCTGCACACACCAAAGATGAAGCTGAGCCCGAGCCGGACAATGCTGAGAAAGAGATTCTAGCTCATGAGAAGGAAGGTACATCTGACCCTCCACATGAACCATTGCATGACGAGTTTGTATCTACTGCATACCTAGATGTTCAAGAAAACCTGAAAATGAAAGTTGATGATCAAACACACTTGGAGGAACCAACTGGATCAACAGGCACGTTGTCATCACTAAAAAACCTTGACCATGACCTCACTTTTGGTGATCAGTTCCTTACTGACAAGACTACTGATGGTGAAGCTGAGAATGAGAAATCTAATGAAGAAAAAGAGGTTGTGTCCATGGTATCAGTTCCTATTGAACAAGACACATCAGCACTCCGAACAATGGCTATTCCAACCTCTACCACAACACCCATTGTTATTCCCTCATCGGAAACAGTCACAACTGCAACTGTCACAACTACAATCCCAATCTCATCACCGCCATCCATCCTCACAAATTTAGAATCACAACTGGCTAATGCTCTTCAACGTATTGCTGATCTGGAGAGTCATAATCTACCACAGACTGTAAAGAATCACGGCTCTAGATTATCCAAACTGGAAACACTTAACATTGACAACAAGGTATCTATTTCTGTAGATGAACAAGTGGCTGAAGCAGTAAGTCAGGCAATGGAAGCTCCACTGAGAGCACGCTTCAGAGATCTTCCCACAGCTGATATGAAAGATATTCTCCTACAACGCATGTATAAGACTGATCTCGATAAAAGTCATGAAGATCACCGAAGGTTATACGAAGCTATGGAGTTATCTATTGCTTGTGACAATTCCGAGCAAGTTATGAAAGATTTGGCTGAAGCTCGTAGGAAGAAAAAGAAGAGACAATGTATACCAAACCCACCACCAGGGTCTCCTCCTCATCCACCTCCACCTCCTCCACCATTTGGGGCATCTGGAGCTGCTGGGTTTTCTGGAACTTTAGGATCTTCTCAACCGCAACAACAGTCTAATCCGTCTGTAACATCCACTGAAAAGGATCAGTCAAAGCAATCCTCTGGTCCAAGCTCTTCAAAGAATGTGTCGTCTTCTGGATATGATGCTTGGACAATGATTGACACAAGATTCAAGCCTTCATTCTCACTTATTCCGGAAGTGTTTGTGATGCATGAAGAATCAGCTGTAAACTCTCAAGATCAGTACTCTAATGATGATGAGGACGGTGCAAATTCTCACATTCCAAAGGTGAAACCTGGGAAAGAATGGTGGAGGTCCTTTTCACGAGAAGAAATCGCTGCAAACCCAGGTTACACTCCCACAAGTGAGGAAATGCAGGCATGGTTGAAACCTCTGACCGAAGAAGAACGACCAGCTACACCAGAACCAGAGTGGTCTGTCCCATCAGTGGAAACACATGTTCCCAAAAACAATTGGGCAGCTGCTATTGCATCTCACCATGCACCTCATCCTGAGCACTCACTACTGGCTCAAACCAGTGACATGGGAATCTTTATAGACAGGTTCTGCAAGCAGAAAGGAATCACGTCACTCATACCCCAAGATTTGGAAGGTCAAGCGTGTGAAATAGTCAAAGTCTTCCATCCTGACGCAATACATCTTCAATACCAAATGGAGGAATGTCACAAGCTCTTGACAGACCAAGTGGATGATAGGATCCTCAACTACGATGTTAGCAAGCCTCTCCCACTTGGTGGTCTACCAGGTCATGTCACTATACAAGCAAAATTCTTCTTCAACAAGGATCTGGAATACCTTCGCTTTGGTGAAAAGGGTTGCAGACATGCATTATCAATTACCAAGATGAAGGCAGCTTATTATCCTGATGCTGGGCTGGAACAGATGGTACCTGATCAGATGTGGATAGACGAGGAGTGCAAGTATGATGTTGCTGCGTCTTACGGAATTTCTCACTGGTGGTTTAACAAGAAACGATTCTACATTGACAGACATAGAGCTGAGGGAAATCGTCGGGCAGTACGTACCCACATGAGAATTCTAAGTGTCATCAGAGTTGAAATCTACTCCAGGTATGGGTACGACTACTTGAAGAAAATTGTGCTTCGCAAAGCTGATCTTCAGGAACACATCATTGCTGAATGTGACTTCAAGCACTTGTTTCCGAGTGACTTTGAGGATCTCTACTTGCTGAATCTTCAAGGACATCTGAACCATCTCCCTCCACAAGAAAAGAAAATTCTCTCGGCAGCAGTCAACTTATGGACTAGGGGTCTTGTCATCAGACAGCGTGTGGGTGACTTCCAGCTTGGGATTGAAAGCTATCAGACTCAACTCAATCTCACAAAGCCTCGATGGGAAGCAAAGGGATTGGAGTTCAAACACGACTACACAGTTATCGAATCTCCAAAAGCTGTCAAGTTTACAGACAAATATGGGATTCGATGATCATGGGGTTCAATGAGATCCACAAGTTTAGCGATGGAACTCTGCGCTAGATTGATGAAGCTTTGGATTACCGGGTGAAGGAATTTAAGATCAACCTGAATAATCCGGGGTTGAACACCAAGTTCTGGACTGAAAATGATGTGATAATAAGTGAAGAGTTCTTGCGGGCTATTGAGAGATTACTGAAGACACGAAGGATCTTCCGCAATTTGGAAAGCTTTGTTGGGGGTAGAATTCGTGAGGGTGACTACAGACTTCTACAGAGAACAAAATGATGATATCCTCTCTGCAATAAATAATCTTCTTTTCTGATTGTGTAATCATGTAACAAAATAAACTTTATACTGATTCAGTAGTGATAACTATGTGATGTACGTGTGTGATAGTTTTACCTCCCTCTTGTATTGAGGGGGAGCATTGCTCAGTTTCATTATCAGAATACATGTTAAAATTGACCACATTTTCTCCCATGTTTTCTAAACGTATTCAAATCAATTAGGATCACAAATCTCAAAAGGTTTGAAATTTTTGATCGGGGGAGAGAATGTGATTTAAATATGAAAACTGATAAAATGTGATCTTTTGGACTCAAGTGTGGGCTCTCCCAAATATGTGCTAAACTTTTTCGTGTATCGATGCACATATTGAGGGGGAGCAAATGGTTTATGATGGCAATTGAGAAAGAATACCAAAGACCGACCAATCTTATTTTAATGCACTGGAGTTATAAGGATGGTGAGGTTAGGTATTAGTTCCCATGATCCAGCCAGAACCGGAGGGATCTTCCCAGGGATAATCCTCTAGTTAGAATAGAAGTCCTTAGGAATGATTAAAAAGGAGAAAAGTGGATAAGGGAAGAGTGCCGACTGAGATGGAGCTAGTACTAGAACAAACCCAACAAGGTGCTAGTGATGAAGTCTCGGTAAGCGCTGAAGGGGTTGAAGAATGAAAAAGAAATGTAAAGATAAAGGGTGAAAAGAAAGAAGCCCTCCTTACACTTTAGGCAGAAACTATGTCAATACATATGTTGTCAGAATCACTAAGTTGATTGCTGGCATTGAAGACAAAGTATCATGGACCCAGTGATACGCTGCGCAACCCTCCCTAGCCACTCAAGGTCCCTCAAACGATTCTTGTTTCACTTGTCTCGGAGATCAATACATATCTATCGTCTCTCTCACTCCGAGTTAGATGATATTGAAAAGGTGGCAGTCCTCTCCAGCCTCTGATCACTAAATCAAAACGGACTATTGAGTCTAGAGCCAAGAGATCATCCATAAATCTCAATAGGACACACTTCCAATATGCTTGCTGTTTCATACACTGTGAAAAGTAAGAAAATATATGTTAAAGAGTCCTACGCATTATCCTTGTGGTATTGCCAGAACATACGAGTGATACGTAAAGTATTCACAATGAAGATGGAAATTCTTCTAGAGCCAACATCAAACAAGCTCTTGGTGGGTGACATGTGAGATCCTTCATGGATCAAACTTGTGACAACTTGAAAGAAACGATGGGGCGATTCTCTTTTGAATCTATCTTGTTCCAGGAAATGGATTGAAGAATGCTTTTGGAAAACCCTTCAATGTGCTCACCAACTGAATTTCGAGCACATTGATTGTGAAAATTTTCAAACAAAAGTGTTTATGACAGAAATGTGATTCAATGTATAAAACCCTCGTCGTGTTGCATAAAATGTTTATCCAGTGACACGCGAGTGATTTTTCTAATCAATTTCTCGTCAATCAGTGGGTATTTAATTCACTGATTCACTCTACCGTGCTGTCTGCTTTGAGACGTTCTGGTAAGAGAACATGCTTGTTATGACGACTCCAATGTTAATTCGTTGGACGAGTCTATAAAACAAGCTGGAAATTCCTGTCAAGGAGAATTCTCTTTAAAGGGAATTCTACCTGATCACAGGTCGGTCCTCACGGAACCGAAGGTTAATCCAACCACACCGAGCGAATGACAAAGCCATATTCGTTCTCCAACTTTATTGCTAACTGTTTTATTTCAGATTCATATAAAGATGGTGATGGTGGTTCCTGATTCCAGTTGAGACGTGTCAATCCACACTCCATGCTCACTTCCAATTCATTATCAAAGACATCATGATAGCTGTAAGACCTACAACACAGCTTCCATAACTCTGATGATAGTTATCATGATCCAGAAAAGTGTGAGCATGCGAGCCCAACGGTCACAACAAATCACATGGAGGCATTACTACAATGGATGAGCTCAGAGATTTTCGGTGGCTGATGATCTCAAAGAAGGATCCAAGATCACAACTTCACATGGAGACGATGCTGCAAGATGACTTGAAGACATATGTTGGATGATAACCTCAAAGAATACTTGAAGATCATCCAAGTCAAAAGATCAGTCATCAAAGGTCCACTGCTGAATGTACAAAGAGTAATGAATTTGAAGAATCAAAGTCTACGAGCTAGGAAGGTACAGTTATGTAATAGAATGCTAGAATTCAAAATATTATTTCCGGGGTGACCTCCCTTAGGGGGAGATTGTTTGGAATATAAATATTCATGTGAAGACTCGGTCACCCCGAGTATTTGTTTAGAATTTATGTAGCTCATAGGATTATTAGTATTAATAGAATTAGTTTAGTTATATTAGTATTTGTGGAGTGAGTCGGGTCTTTACCCACTGTCAGCTCACTCTACAGCCCGCTAGGGGCACCTAAACCTTGTAGTATATATACCCCTTCCCACGCATGGGAAGGGTTGGAACTTCTCTTAATCTAATATTACACATTCACTTTCTCTCTCTAAGTTCCCATTCTCTTCTCTCTCTCTCTCTAAAACTTTCGGCCATAATCACTTCTTTTATGTGTTTCACGTTATTGAATATGCTACACATAATCTTACTTGATTTCATAATTCCACCTTGTTAGATACGCTCAAGGTGAGTCGTAGCCCCACTTTTACTCGTTTAAATTACTTTATGAACTCTTTGGGGGAGATACATGCTCAAATACATGCTTTTACTTGTTATAAATACTTTTGGGGGAGATACATACTCAAACTGTTTATGTTTACTTTCATACTCTGAAAACTCATATGATTTACTCAGAATTATAATACGTTGATTTACTCTTTGGGAGTGATATATGCTTGTTTTACTTGCAAATTGCTTGCTTAGCTTAAGCACTGAACTCAGATGATAGCATTTTCAAATTGCTTATTGTAACATGATACATGTTTGTACAATATACATTTACATAATGCCATGAATGTACATACCATTTTTATATGTCGTTTCAAAACTTCATGGGAATACTTGCTAGAAAGAGCATACGTATTTTAGGTACACCATTACTTTGATATTGCCTAAGCACCCTTACTGCCAGAAAGTCCCTTTGAGCCATTAATCACTAGTAGTGAACGCGAATATAGTGAACAGCTTCGAAACCTGTTAGAGGCTTGACATCCTATCCCACTAATTACTTGACGGAATGCCTTTGTGGCTAGTCGTATTAGTCGCGATGCACTATATTTGAGAAAAATAGGAATTGGCAAATCACCTATTACTCGAGGGCATATTTCCATCATTAACTTGATGTGACTCCTCCGTTTTTACGGTTCCTTTTTAACGTTTGCGTGTCATGAGGCTTGGGGCAATATCCATAAGATATTATGTGTCTTCACATATATCTAGATACAGCTGTATTAGTATTTCACCAGACCTTGATTATAGATTCAGGCATAACATCATTGTTTTCACTCCTTGCTAGGATTATGATCCTATACTTGAACTTAACTGAATTCATATATGATTTACTTGTGGTTATAACCAACACCACTTATTACTTGTCTCATCACTGTTAGCATTTATTACAGTTATTACCTGGCTCTTGGAATCATTGAAATGAATTGTTTATCCGTACTTGAAACTTATTTCGTATATCATTTCACCTTTGAAATTATTGAAACTGACTGGTTACTCATACTTGTAAATATTCAAATATCACTGTACACTCCTGAATTCATTGAAATAAATGGTTTTCTATTAAACTCAATGAACTCACTAACCTTTGTGTTGACACTTTTAAGCATGCTTATCTCAGGTAATTAACGGAGCAGGACAAGACACGGAGCGGGCATTATATACTCTGATAAATTAAATGGTGTAAAAATAAAATATGTCATTCTTTTCAAACTACAATACTCTTTAATGAGATTTTTGAATTAGATATTTCACCTTTGTATCAAAGGTATTATTTGAATAACAAATAACTTTCAAAACGCCTCTTTCGAGCCGTTTTCTGTGATTATGACTTCGATCCTCAACGTAATACCCTAATTACTTTTCCGCTGCTTTAACATAATTTATGGGGTGTTACAGAATAGACTTGGAATCTTTAGATGTGAAGGAGGTTTAATGCAAGTGTGATCAAGTGGATATATATATATATACATATGACTCGATATGTATATAAAATGAAGCAAGTTGGGAGATTTTATTCTCTTCTCAGGATTTCTACGATTCTTACAAGATAATATATTTAGAGGGGGGTTAGCTTGTTTAGTTCAGTTATGATCAATGCACATGTATATGTATCATTCGAATTATGAAAAGGTCCAAAACAATGTGTATCATGACCAAAACCTAGAAAATGGTTAGAAATAATGTCATGATCTTTCATTCAACTAATAATAATGAGAAAGATAAGTTAAAATTAAATTTGATCGAGTTTTATTAAGTTGGACAATTATTAGTCGAAATATGTATATGTCTCACATGTGCTTTACTTTGTGCTTCTATTTGTGATCAAATGTTCGAATTATGTTATGAGACTTGTTGATCTCGATTCTTTGATGTATAGAGAATTGAGTTGCGCAAAAATTCGTATATGTTATATATCAAATTTTCAAGAAATAAAGGCAAAGTATAGTGTGTTCGAATCGGGTGAAAAATAAAATAAATGCAACTTAGGTTGGGCCGTATCAATAGTAACAGGCTCAACTTGGCCCAATTATGGTATAAGGGATCCGTTTAGTTTAAGAGATTCTCAGGGTCCGTGTGTGAGCTCGTTCCAATGTATTATGTCACATATCAATGTGTTTCTGTTATCGTAGTGTAATAATGTAATTAAATGAGATAACATCTCATTAATAGTTGTCAATAAATAATTGAAGAGCATTTTCTGATAATTAATCATAATTATACAAAAATTTCCATTTGTTACAGTCTCCCAACCTTATTTGAATGTCGTCTCGACATTCAACTCAGGTTATCAGTTGGAGATACAAAAAGATGTGGATATTTGGTCTTGAATTCATCTTCACGTTCCCACGCGAATTCAGGTTCTTACTCATGTCATATTTCTTTCATTGGGATGATGGGTAATAGGTGTAGATATCTATAGAGTTTTGTCAATAGGGATGTTTACGAATAGTTTGTCTCGTCGCAAAGCTTTGCTTTTGAATGAAGATTGTTTCAGGAGTTTTGAAATGATGACTGTTTTATTCATGGCATGATTCTTCCCGAATTAGGCATAGGTGATCAGGCTATGTATAATTGAGGACCAATGATGTGATGCTTGGTTCAGTCAAAGTGGTGTTATGCTTCTTAAGAGTTTTAGATGGTGTTCAACGTGTTGTTTTGTAAAATGGAAACCTAATTAATTTTTCAAGGTAATCGTAAAGTCACATCTAGTTGATATGAGTTTTCAGATAGTTGTGAGTTAAATAAGCTTATAACTCAAGATAAACGTACACTGGATTCATACAATACGACAAGGTTCGTAGGAAAATACTAATGTAACCTCACAGGGATACATTTTTAGAGAATCTAATCTTAGGTCTTGACATATAGGGCAGTCGACCTTTCGATATTACGTTCAAGTCTTGTTGTCCACGTTTTCCTGCCACCCGCTCTTGTAGTGCCCCTTCTTTCCGCACCCATAGCAGGTTACCCTGCATTTCGATTATTCTCTAGTGCTGTTTGTGCTCCTGCAAGGGCTTTGGATCTGCAGTCTTTGGCCATGTGTCCTATCTTCTGACAGTTGTGACACTTTTCAGAACACTGTTCGTTGTGGTGGTAGTTACAACGGTTACACAAGGGAAACTTCCTTGCGTAAACCTTCTTTTCTCCTGACTCAACAATATAGATCTTGGCGACCACTTATCGCTTATTCTAGTTGTTGTTGTTATTGGGGTTTTTGTTTGGCTGATTGTTGGCTCTTGAGTTGTCCTCCCATTTTCTTTTGTTATCTCCTCCTTTTTCTGCCATATCTTGGATCACCTGATCCATTAAGTTGTGAGAGATGGAGATTGTGCTATGCAAGTCATTTGGATTAGCAGCCAATATATTCCCTATGATGTTCATGGGTAATCCTACGATGTAACGTTCTATCATTCGTGATTCAGTAGCAACCAATTCGGGACATAGTAATGATAACTCTTGGAAGCGTTGTATGTACACTAAAATGTTGGTGCCGTGAACCTTTAAGTTCCAAAATTCTGCCTCCATTTTCTTGACCTCAGTGCGAAGGCATTACTTCTGGAGCATTAAAGCTTTGAATTGCTCCCATACCATAGCGTAAGCAATATCCATTCCTGATAACTTCATGTATGAGTTCCACCAAGTTAAAGCACTGCCTGTCAAAGTGTACGAGGCATACTTAACTTTGGATTCTTCTTCACAATTGGAGATGCGAAACACAGTTTCTAACCTTTCTAGCCATCTTACCAAGCTAACAGCTCCCTCAATTCCTCCAAAAGTTCCTGGATCACAAGCACGAAATTCTTTGTATGTGCAGGCCCGACTGACATTTGTAGGTCTCGCGGCTTTGTCACCGTTGTTAGTGCTTGATCCCACGTTGGCAGTAGCGGCCATGGCTTCTGCCACCTGCTGTGCCACAAGTTGTGCCGAGGTTGGCTGGTTGACTACGTTTGGAGGGGGAGTGGTATTAGTTGCGTTGCGAGTACGGTTTGATTTGCGTGTAGCCATTTTTCTACAAAAGAAAGCATCAAATGATGAGATTTTGCATGAGAGTGTGAGGAGTCATCACATAAATGAACAGCATTTCAGTTGAGCATGATAGAAAAGATTAAATCACAATAGAGAGTTATGACAAAATGAGTTTGTTATAACTTAAAAGTCGGTTACAAGTTTTGAAAATTTCAAGCTTATTGGAAAATACGTCAAACTCTAACCGAAAACTACTCGGTTTAGTGGGTACAGAAACAATACATATGAATCTAAGCTTAGTTACGTCCTTGACGTAAACGCTTAACCTCTTCCCTTAACGTTCGAGTCTTTTCTTCTGTCGGCACTCATTCTTGAAGTGCCCCTTTTCTCCACAACCAAAGCAGGTAATAGAATATTTGTCCTTGAAGTTAGGAGTTCTTTGATTAGGCACTGGTGCCCCTTGAGCAGTAGTAAGAACTGGTGATCTGCAATTCCTGGCCATATGGCCGACCCTTTGACAATTTCCCCATCTTACGGAGCATGGCCCGTTGTGATGGAGCTTAAAACGATTGCACACTGGTGAATTGCCAGTATAAACCTTCTGGTCACTGGGTTCAGCAGAGTAAACCTTAGCGACTTCCTGTCGTTTCTGGTCACTGGGTCCATCTTCAAACTTTCTTTTGTAGTTAGTGCTCTTAGTTTCCTGGTGTGTTTCACGGCCCATCAATGCCATGCGGATTACCGTCTCGATAGCCTCCGTGACTCGTTGGGCTATGAGTTGTTCCAGGGATGCTAAGTTTAGGGCTTCTCTTTCAGGTGACATGCTTCTTCAAAATAAGTAAAGGAGAGTGAGTGGTAGGGAAAATAGGCTCTAAGAGTAAATGTTTCGAGGAGACATGTTATAGTGTGATAGGATAAAGTCGCGTTCAGGTAAATGGGAGATTTTCTATACGATAGCAATATAAGTGTTTCAAGGGAATAAAACGAGTGGTTAAACTCAAAGTTGAATAGTAAGATTCCATAAGGGAAGGCATTGTCCGTGACAAGTACGGTATGTATGTGTAAGTATATAGAAGATATTTATAGTGTATGGCAAAAAGTAAAATTCGTCAAATAAGTACATATGTATATGTATATGGTTAACACATAAGTATGTGTCCTCAAAGTAGCACGTAAGTATAAGCATTAATACGAAAGTATGTGTTATCAAAGTAGCACGTAGTATATGCTAAGCTTGCTGAAACAATAAATAAAGTAGCAAGTAAAGTGGCAAGTAAGGCAGGCTGGCACTGGCGGTCATTGGTTGAGTTTTTGTAAAAAGCGGTTATAATCTAGGTTTTATGTGTACCTAGATCTCTATAACCTTAGCTCTGATGCCAATCTGTAACACCCCCAAAATTCAGATCGCAACAGAATTAACATCTGGGGTGCTACTTAACTGGATCATAACATAAGTGATAGAGAACGAATTTATCAAATTCGTTTTAAAAGCTTTATTGAATAAAACATCAGTTTTACATAATTGAAATGCGGAAAACAAGACCCATGATTGTTATTAGTTGTCCCATTGTACAAAAACCCTGCTCATGAGTGCTATGTGAGCACTCTAAAAGTGTGCCTATGCCCCTGCCACGCACTGCCTTGCATCATCATATGTCAATCAATTAAAAACCTGAGAAAACATGCTAAAAAGTGTCAACACAAAGGTTGGTGAGTTCATAGAGTTTATATAAAGAAGTAAAGTTGTATCATAATTGAAGCATGTGACCATCACCCTGATGACACATCAATATAAAATGTCTAGCACTAAGTTCATGCAACCGAAAAGATGTTCTAGCTATGTGTAGGAGGTTACGCTCCCTGTAGGTATCAAAATACCCAAGTATAGTAGGTGGTTACGCACCCTGAAGTGTAGGCAGTTACGTACCCAAGCAATATAGATATCTAGTACCGAAGTAGTGTAGGTGGTTACGCACCCTGAAATGTAGGTAGTTATGTACCCATGTAGTGTAGGTGGTTACGCACCCCGATATGTAGGTAGTTACGTACCCAAGCAGTGTAGGTATCTAGTACCCAAATGATATAAGTAGTTATGCACCCTGATGTGTAGGTAATGAGTGAATAGTTATTGTACTAAAATAATCAAGCAAGTATTTCAATAGACAAGAACCATTTTGAGAAATCAACCATGTAAAGCAAGTAATGAGTTTAAGTAAAATGAGCATGTATCTCCCCCAAAGAGTATCAAATTATTAAATGAGTAAAAGTGGGGCTGTGGTGAACCGTGAAAGTTCAGTGTACTTGTAAAAGTAAATGAATATAGTTGAGCATGTCTCTCCCCCAAAAGTAAATCAAAACGTATAAAAGTAGGGGCTATGAATCCTCACCTTGAGTATAACAGCAAAGGGAAGTATAAAATTAAGCAAGTTATGGGAATGGCTTCAACACACGACCTGAATTAATAATGAAGTCTGAGAATTTGATAGTGTTGACTTGATATGCACAATGAGTGTGAAAATGTGTAATGGATAACGATTTGGTTTGTGATGTGCGAGTTTGATATGCTTAAAATGCTTAAAGCTCAAAAATAATATTATACTTAATATTATCATGTTTTTATGTCTTTGATTCCATAAATATCATTTCCTCAGGTGTCGTTGAATAACACATTAAGTTCATTCATTAAAAGTTCGTTAAAACAATATAACGTAACGAAAGTAAATAAAATAAAACGAATCGTAAATGCATATGTTCAAATGAAATATGAAAAACATGAAATGTAAATGAGTAATAATAAATGTTACTATTCAGCCCTTTTATTTCACAGAATTTACAATTTATACCCTAACGGTGTAGGTTTTGCACCGTTAGTCCTTCGTTAATGATATATTACCTTTTTGGTCCAATAAAGGTCAAGTATTACATTTCAAACCTTAGGCTTACTGTTTTTAACAATTTCCAACCTTAGTTAACTAAAATGATAGTTTTGGATGTGATTTTACAAACTTGGCAGTTTTAGTCCCTAAAGTTGAAATATTTTGCAAGTTTAGTCCAAAAATCACAAAAAGGTTAGGAAAAGTTTTCCGAAAGTCTTATTAAGTCTAAAAAGCTTATTTAAGTAAAATTGAACTACTTATTGGCTGAAATGCTTATTTTTCCGGTTATTGGGTTTTAACGAGGCATAGCAAGGCCCAATAACATTTATCGATTCGTTGGGTTAAAAAGGGTGTTGGGCTTTAGATTGGGCTTATTTTAACATCACAAAATCATATTCAAACTGCTTATTTCATGGCTTATGCGTAAAAACTTATTGGGCTTATGAATCGGATTAAGCCAAACCGAAAATAATAAAGAGTTTAACAAACAGTTAAGTAGCGATAGCTTTTATGATTTTTAAGGGCTTATGTGAGCTTATTGTGGGAAACTAAAAACATCAATTTGTTAGGTGGTCATGTAAGGAATTGGGTCGAACAATAAAAAAAACATGTTGTATGTTTAAATTTGATTATATTAAGTCCTTTTATTGGTCGATCGAAGCATGATTCTAAAAGAATAATAATGACATTTATATATTATGCGATGAAATGAACGATAAGAATGAAGCTCGAAATGAAATAAACTAAATGTGTACATGTCTAATAAACGTAAAACTTGTAAATCTAGCCATCCATGAAGGAGGTGAAAGTATATGTACGAAAAAGAAATAAACATAAAGCGTATAAACGAAATAAAAGTGATATATGATCGAAATAAAATAAATACTATGCATGATATGTTGAATTCGATATATATGAGTAGGGAATGAAGTAGAAAGACTTAAAACACCTTGGGGTGGTTTGTTGTACGTTAAAAATGGCCAAGAACACGTTTAGAACTCGCGTAATATGCTAGAATTGATTACAAAGGCTTCGAAGGGGTGTTCTATGGCTTGGATTTGGTTCGATCAAGGGAGAGAAGTTCCTGGCTTCTTTATGTACTCTCGACAGTGAGCAAGGGTAGAGAGAATAGGCTTGGAATCTTTAGATGTGAAGGAGGTTTAATGCAAGTGTGATCAAGTGGATATATATACATACATATGACTCGATATATATATAAAATGGAGCAAGTTGGGAGATTTTATTCTCTTCCCAGGATTTCTAAGATTCTTACAAGATAAGATGAACTAAAACTCAAGTATTTAGAGGGGGTTAGCTTGTTTAGTTCGGTTATGATCAATGCACATGTATATGTATCATTCTGTAACACCCCCAAATTCGGGTCCAGCGGAAGCATACATGTCGCTGGGGTGCTACTCAATTGGTATCACAACACAAGTACAAAGAACGGTTTTTCACCACAATCATTTAGAATATATTTGAGTAATCAAAAGTATCAATTTACATTGTTAAATTTTTGTGCGGAAATAGGCCCATAAAATAAGTAAAGCGGTCCCCAAATGAATATCAGAGTGTCTTGATCCTATAACCATGCCATGCCATGCCAAAAGCCGCCAAATGTGAGCTAACACTTTAAGAACCTGAAAATACATGCTAAAACGGGTCAACATGAGGTTGGTGAGTTCATAGAGTTTAGTGAAAAATGTAAAGCATTTGAATAAAGATTTCCCAGCAAAGGCATTGTAAATCCACTCAGTCCCAAGTCCCGCCCATACAAGACTTGCAACCTGAGTGTTTTCAACCCACTGCCAAATAAGATTTGGTTTAGGTAAACAAAAGTAATATATGGACCAAGATTTAAAGTTGGTTTGACCAGTACATTCGGTTACGTGACCAATTCATTTGGTTATGTGACCAGTTCATTCTGTCATATGACCAGTTCATTCGGTCATATTACCAGTACATTCGGTTATATGACCCGTCCATTTGGTCATGTATGTATATAGCAGTTGAGCTGGTTCATTCGGTTAAGTATGCATAATCGTTTAAGGTGTTTGTGTCCATGAGTAATAAGAATTAAGTATGAAACAAGTGAATATACAACGCATTCGAGTGAATAATAAAGTCATAGGTAGAACAAATAATGGTTTGACTAAACAAGTAGCATATTCAAGCAAATCAAGTATAGCATTTAGCTAAAAACGAGCATGTATTCTCCCTCGTAGGTTTGAAATGAAATATTAACTTGAAAAACGGGGCTATGAAAACTCACCTGATGCAATGGTTATGATGACAAAAGTGGATACACTGAAATGAGGCGCGATCTCTAACCGCAACCTAATATGAATGATATGATCCAATGTAAGTCATGAAATGATGTTACACATGCAAATACGTATGTTATCGATACTGTTGGGAATTAAATATTCAAGAAGTTTAATATCGGTTTCTGCTCAAAGAAATACTCTTAGTATCATTCTACTACTAGAGCATTTGATTCTGCTGCTAGCGTTAAACATTCTACTGCTGAATGATTCTGCTGCTGGTGAAGAACTTTCTACTGCTAAGTGGATAACCGTCGAATGATTCTGCTGCTGAGTAGATAAGTATTCAAAGATATTATGTGTATTAAAGTCAACAATACACGGTAGATAATATCTTACCCCATGTGATCAGTCATTATGTTATATTCTCAGAACAAGTTGTAAACATAGATACATGTTGTATCTTAATGACTGACACTCTCAAAGCATGTGTTCGATTAGACTTGAAAATATTGTAAAGATCTCTCTTGGACTATAAAAGAGAAATATTAGACTAGATATTAGTATGTATGAATTAGAAGATAACTCTTAAGAACATAGAACAAACACAAATATCACAAGTCATAGAAACATAAGATTCAAGGTTTTGTAACCCTAGTGATAGTGAAGATCACTCGTATTATCTTGAATAATATTGAATCGTTTGGTGATAACATTGCATGTTCTTTGTTCAATATACACAAGCATAACTGTTCCATTTCCATAACACAAATATCCTTCTAAGTGTGATTAAGTAAATTCCGCGTACTTGATCATATTAACTCAACTTATCACATACACAAAGCAACAAAGGTTTAACCACCTTACCAGTATATCGAATCCTCTCAATTGGTATCAGAGCCAGGCTGATATAGTTGATTTAAAAGAAGAAGAAGAAGAAATGGACGTTGAATCTATTCAGACCAATGTTGCTCCAAAAATACCCATGCTCAAACAGAATGAGTTTGAGATGTGGAGGCGGAGGATAGAGCAATATTTCCAAGTGCAAGACTATGCACTTTGGGAAATCATTGAAGATGGAAACTCTTACCAGCCTACAACCATTTCATCAACAGTGGACGGCAAAGTGGTGACATCTCTGCAGACAAAGCCAATATCTGCAAAAGAGAGAATAAAGAAGAAAAATGACTTAAAGGCAAGAAGCATGTTGATGATGACCATTCCCAATGATCAACTTCTAAACTTCAGCAAGTTCAAAGATGCCGAGTCATTATATGAAGCTATTATTTCCAGATATGGTGGAAATGAAGCCACCAAGAAAACCCACAAGACATTGCTCAAGTAGCAGTTTGAAAACTTCTCCTCTACATACAATGAATCTCTTGACCATATGTTTAATAGGCTTCAGAATATTGTGATCCAACTAGCTATTCTTGGGGTTGAAATACCTCAAGAAGATTTGAACTCAAAATTTCTGAGAAGCTTACCAGAAGACTGGGCTATGCATGTTGTTGTCTGGAAGAATAAGCCAGACCTTGATACGATGGAACTGATAGATTTGTATAGCAACTTTAAGATTGTGGAGCAAGATTTGAAGAAGAATGGAGGTACTAGTTCTAATACTAGGTACATGGCATTTATGTCAACTCCTAGTACCTCAAAATCTAGTGAAGAGGTGAAAGTTGTTGATGGTGTTGGTGCTGCTAGTTCATCAAGTGGTACGATGGGTATTTTGGATGAAAAGACTTGTTGTGCATTTCTTACAAGTCAAAATAATGGGTCCGTGCTCACCTATGAAGACCTCCAAGAGATTAATGATGATGATCTGGAGGAAATAGACCTAAAATGGCAAATTTCTCTTCTTAGCATGAGTGCCAAGAAGTTCTATCAAAGGACGGGGAAGAAGCTCTTAATCAGCAATACTGATACTGCTGGTTTTGATAAGTCAAAGATAGAGTGCTATAACTGCCACATGATGGGTCACTTCTCAAGAGAATGTAGAAGGCCAAGGCAGCAAGATAGCAAGAACAAAGGTTTTGGAAGCACATCCAAAACAAGGGAGGTTTCTGAGCCAAACTCAAAAGCTATGGTAGCTATTGATGGGCTAGGTTTTGATTGGAGTTTAATGGCTGATGAAGAAGAAGATTCTTCACAGATGGCACTCATGGCTTTTTCTACTACTGAGGTACAAACTCATAAAGCTTGTTCAAATGCTTGTATTGCTCTTAAAGAATTACAAACTTTAATCAAACATTATGATGAACAAAAGAAAGAGCTAAGCAAAACTCATCAAAACTACATTAATTATAAGTGTGGTTTAGAATCAACAGAAAAGCAGATCTTATACTAAAAAGAAAATGAACTTGCTTTTTCTGATGACAAAGCTCTTCTAAGACAAGACATATTCTTTAAAGATGCTGAAATTAAGCTTTTAAGAGAGGATTTTGATAGGGTCAAAAAGGAAAATGGAAACATTCACTTGACTACACAGACACTAGAACATGCTTCTAGAGGTGTGACCAACATGATAGAATGTCAAGTGATTAATAAAGCCAAGTCAGGAGTAGGATATAAGAGTGTCCCACCTCCATACAGAGGTATCCCTAAACCCCCAGGGATTGACCTAGAAAATTCAGGTGTCCCTGAATTTCAACAACCTGAGCTACAATATGGTGTACAACCAAAGACCAAGCTAGTTGTTGATGAACCTAAGAAAGTAAGTGAAAGTTTAAGTAAAACTTCACTTCCTGAGGACAAGGTGTATTATGATAGAAGATCAGATAGAGTAGTCATTGAAGACTGGGTATCTGATGATGAAGAAGATGAACAGGTTATGTCTAAACCTGAAGTAGTTAAGAAAGTAGGAACAAGGGTTCCTAAAGTGATCAAAAAGGATACTGTTAAGCCTAGAACAAACATTAAACATGTTAGGCAACCAGTTAAATATTGTGAACAATATAGATCCACTAGCAAGCCCAGAGGTAACCAAAGAAATTGGAATGGCCTCAAGTCTAACCAATTAGGTGATGACTTTTTCTTTTATAATAAAGCTTGTTACACATGTGGTAGTTTTGATCATCTTGCAGCTTTCTGTAACAAATGGGTATTTGGGTATGAAAACAATAGGGTGAATTTCAAAAGGCAAACTCCTCAAACTCACTTTCACTCTAAATCTAAGAGAACAAAACCCAAAGCAGTTACAAAAGCAGTTTCTGCTGCTAGACCATTCATGACTGTTAACCCAAAACCAACAGTTAAAAATGCAAAATTAACTTCAAAAAATGCATCAAAAATTGTTCAAAGGCCCATTAAAACAAGAGTAGTGGTCCAAAATCAAGTTTGGAAAATTAAGGGAACAATTACAAAGCTAGCAGTTTTTGCTGCTAAACATGTAATTCATTCTGCTGCTAGGGAAAACAGGGAAAATGCTGTTAAGGCCTCAGCATGTTGGATTCTTAAATCTAATGTTGCATCAACTGTTCTTAAGGGATTAAATTTCATTGATGCAAGAGGCAGATCCAAGTCTGTAATGGCTTGGGTCCCCAAAAGAAACTAATACTTCTCATTTCTGTGCAGGAACATTCAATTAATAAACAAGAGGATTCGATACACTGGTAAGGTGGTTAAACCTTTGTTGCTTTGTGTATGTGATAAGTTGAGTTAAAATGATCAAGTACGTGGAATTTACTTAATCACACTTAGAAGGATATTTGTGTTATGGAAATGGAACAGTTATGCTTGTGTATATTGAACAAAGAACATGCAATGTTATCAGCAAACGATTCAATATTATCCAAGATAATACGAGTGATCTTCACTATCACTAGGGTTACAAAACCTTGAATCTTATGTTTCTATGACTTGTGATATTTGTGTTTGTTCTATGTTCTTAAGAGTTGTCTTCTAATTCATACATACTAATATCTAGTCTAAGATTTCTCTTTTATAGTCCAAGAGAGATCTTTACAATATTGTCAAGTCTAATCGAACACATGTTTTGAGAGTGTCAGTCATTAAGATACAACATGTATATATGTTTACAACTTGTTCTGAGAATATAACATAATGACTGATCACATGGGATAAGATATTATCTACCGTGTATTGTTGACTTTAATACACATAATATCTTTGAATACTTATCTACTCAGCTGCAGAATCATTCGACAGTTATCCACTTAGCAGTAGAAAGTTCTTCACCAGCAGCAGAATCATTCAGCAGTAGAATGTTTAACGCTAGCAGCAGAATCAAATGCTCTAGCAGTAGAATGATACTTAGAGTATTTCTTTGAGCAAAAACCGATATTAAACTTCTTGAATATTTAATTCCCAACAGATACCACTCGTGAAATTTGGAAATAATGTTTATCGTCGAAAAAATATATTTTTGACGTCTTGTTAAGTTATAAAACACTTTTCATGTATATATGTTGTAACGACATTCTACGATCGTCATTTGGTGATTTATCAAAAAATAGAGTTTTTCGTCGTAACAACAGTTTGATAAATTTCTGAAAATGACTAAGTAGCCTCGCAAAGCTAGTCGTAAGTCGGTGAATATTGAGTGTTAGGAAACGATCTCAGTGGTTTTAGAAAGCTTGTGAAAATATCATAAATTCGTAACACCGAAATTTCTTCCATACGAGTCCCGATCATAAAGAAAAATAATAGTCAAGTTAGATAGTCGGGCTAAATTTGCTTTTTATGTGTAGTTTTCAGGTATATTTGAAAGGTCGTATTTTACTCGTTACAAGTCCGGTTGATGAACGGCTGGTCAATTTAGAAAGTAGGCCGGGACTACTTGATTTTACTTCAAGAGGTTAATGTCTCAAACTGACTCGATCAATGAGAAAAACGGCTCCAAGCTTGGTCACTTGCAAAGACAGTTTTAACACTAATTATTTAAGTAAAAGCTGAGGGAAAATGTGTTGTGAACGTCGGGTTTCAAACGCTTGTATCTCGGTCGTTATAAGCTCATTTTCTACGTTCTTTATGTCCTCCGCTTCGTATTATAGCGAACTAATAGATTTTTGATATGTTGGCTTGTCTAGTTCGCGTTCATCGCCTCGTTTTAACCATTGAAAATCATGTGACAGCTTGTTATTTTTCAGAAAAATAGTTTTTAGTCGTCAAACTTAGAATTAACGTATCTTTCTCGTCGTAAACTCGTTTTTACTCATTCCAGCGGCCATGGCTTAATTTTTTAGTATATTTTCTAAATATTTAAACCAAAATAACCCATGATCTACTGAAATTTCTAGATTTTACAAAAACGGACAGATCCTTATTATATATTGTCAAAAACCATTTTTATTAGTTCAAGGCTAGTACATATCCCTTCCAATCAACACCAAAGCTATTCTAAACCTACCATACACCTTCTTAGGGTGTCATGGGTTCCTAATCTTCACCAAAAATGCTAGGGTTCATAAGAACACTAATAAGATCCTTTAACTTCATTTTAATGACAAAAACAAGTGATAAGTGGTATATAACATAAGTATACTTGCATGTTTTGTTACTTGAACATAAAAATAGATCAAATAGAAGTATGAATGAGTAGAAAAATTTACTTGGAACACTTACTTGATTATGAAGAGTTTTTGAGGTAAATGACTTAATTACTTCAAGGTTTTTACTTCAAAACCCTAAATAGAAGTACTAATAGAATTAGGAAAAAGTTTGATCTTGAAATTCTTATAGTTTCTTCTTCTTCTTGATCTTGGCAGATCCACAAGGATGATGGAGAGGGTTTTCTTGCTAGTTTTTTTGTTTTGGGAAATATGTGTGTTTATTTATGGGATACTTGAAGTATTAATGAGAAAGATGTAGTGATTATGAGCTAGATAACTAGCCTTGGTCTATTTGTGGTCAAAGTGGGCTAGGAGGGGGGGGGGGCAAGGGGGCGGCAAAAGGGGAAAAGGGGGGGATGAGATGATGGCTATTAATTAGTCTTGTACTTTGTGTGTTTTAGCTTGATTTAGTTAGGATATTATGTGTTATCGGGTATTGAGTTAGCTAGAAATAAATTTTGACTGAACAAAATAAAGTATTACAAAGTTGTAAAAATTATAAAATCACATTTCTTGCAAGTATCGGGTGTCCAATTAGTTATCGTGTTGAAATTTCGTAAACCGTCGTAGTTATAAGCTTCTAACGGTATATATAGCAAATAATTTCAAAACACTGGGTAAACTTGTAATATAATTTTTATATCACTGTAATGAGTGTGAAAATATATTAGGACCATAGTCGGGAGTGTCGGGTATATTGTTCGTAGTAAATGAATGAGTGGTAGCGTTTATTTAATAAATAAATATACATGAATTGAAATTATGCAAACCCATGAATGACCTAACATGAAGATGATTTTACTGAGGATATGTAGACTACTCTAGTCTATATGATGTGCCCTCAGCGATGTTTCATGAATACGCAACTAAACACTTACAGTTACGCGAATTTGATACCCGTAAACCTAGTTTACGAAATGATGAATGATAACCATGAATAGTGATTTCCCTTCGGGAATGAATAGTGTTTTGTAAATAGTAAAATTTTTGATAACGTTTCAAAGTCGCGAACTCACTTCAAAAACGATGAAAAGTGAAATGATGAATAGTAATCTATGAATAGTAAATTTTTGAAGTTTGGAAAATGACCTGGAATTACGATTTGTCACACATTCGAATTATGAAAAGGTCCAAAACAATGTGTATCGTGACCAAAAGCTAGAAAATGGTTAGAAATAATGTCATGATCTATCATTCGACTAATAATAATGAGAAACATAAGTTAAAATTAAGTTTGATCAAGTTTTTTTAAGTTGGACAATTGTTAGTCGAAATATGTATATGTCTCAAATGCGCTTTACTTTGTGCTTCTATTTGTGATCAAATGTTCGAATTATGTTTTGAGACTTGTTGATCTCGATTCTTTGATGTATACAGAATTGAGTTGCACAAAAATTCGTATATGTTATATATCAAATTTTCAAGAAATAAAGGCAAAGTATAGTGTGTTCGAATCGGGTGAAAAATAAAATAAATGCAACTTAGGTTGGGCCGTATCAATAGTAACAGGCTCAACTTGGCCCAATTATGGTATAAGGGATCCGTTTGGTTTAATATTGGTTTAAGAGATTCTCGGGGTCTGTGTGTGAGCTCGTTGCAATGTATTATGTCACATATCAATGTTTTTGTGTTATCGTAGTGTAACAATGTAATTAAATGAGATAACATCTCATTAATAGTTATCAATAAATAATTAATGAGCATTTTCTGATAATTAATCATAATTATACAAATGGAAAATTTCCGTTTGTTACAGTCCATAATAACAAAAGATCACAACTGTCTATTAGAGGTGTGCTTATAGATGGTGATTGGGTTATCGAGCCGGTGCAGGTAAAGCATGCATTCTATTCCCATTTTGCTGATCGGTTTAACAAAAGTAAGCCATTTCGGCTCCATTTAGAAGCTCAATTTCCAAATGTGTTATCTATGGATCAAGTGGCATAGTTGGAAAGGGAGGTATCTAATGAAGAGATCAAGAGGGCAGTGTGGGAATGTGGGGAGAATAAATCTCTCGGGCCTAATGGCTATTCGTTTGAATTTTTTCGCCGTTATTGGAGTTTCGTAGATCAAGACGTGGTTGGAGCAGTTAAATGTTTTTTTCCCTCTGGTTCATTCCCAAGGGGATGTAACTCATCTTTTATCGTTCTTATCCCGAAGATTCATGATGCTAAACTTGTAAAAGACTTTCGCCCGATAACGTTGGTAGGAAGTGTGTATAAAATAATTACGAAGCTATTGGCAAATTGATTAAGTCAGGTTATATCTTTTCTTATTAGCGACGTTAAATCTGCTTTGGTTGCAAATCGATAGATTCTCGATGGTCCATTCATATTAAATGAACTTATCTCGTGGTGTATCACCAAGATGAAAAAGGCTATGGTTTTTAAGGTGGATTTCGAGAAGGCTTATGACTCGGTTCGGTGGGATTACTTAAACGATATTCCATGTAAATTTGGTTTTGGTGATCGATGGCGTATGTGGATCAACGGTTGTCTCAATTCGCCTATGGGATCAGTGCTCGTTAACGGAAGTCCTTCATCCAAATTTCAGTTTTTTAAAAGCTTAAAACAAGGAGATCCACTATCTCCCTTCTTGTTCATATTGGTTATGGAGAGCTTGCATATATCGTTTAATCGTGTTTTGAAAGCACGCTTATTTAAGGGTGTTTCTATTGATGATTCAGTGGTTTTATCTCATCTATTCTTCGCGGATGACGCAGTCTTTATCGGGGAATGGAACGACTCTAATCTTAACACCATTATTCACATTTTGAAGTCTTTTTTCCTTGCGTCGGGTCTTAAGATTAATATACATAAGTGCAAATTGATGGGGATCGGAGTAGGATTTGGTGAAGTGGTTAGAGCAGCAAATGTGGTTGGTTGTTCTACATTATCCACGCCTTTTTTCATATTTGGGAGTTACAGTAGGTGGTCGTATGTTGAGAACTCAAATATGGGATGAGGGCGTTGGTAAGCTTCTGTCTCGATTGTCTCGATGGAAGCTTAAAACTCTCTCGGTTGGAGGGAGATTGACTCTCCTCAAATTGGTTCTTGGGTCAATCCTTTTATACTACATGTCTCTTTTTAAAGTCCCGAAGGGTGTGCTTAAGAATATGGAAGCCATTCGTCGTAATTTTTACAATGGGACAGATGGTGCAAATAGGAAAATGGGTTGGATTTCTTGGGACAAAGTGTTGATCTCAAACCAGAAAGGAGGTCTTGGGGTTGCTAGTTACTTTGCATTAAACAGGGCTATCTTATATCTCAAGATTCTTCATTGAGGTCTTGAGAGAATTGTATTATATCTCAAGATTCTTCATTGTGGTCAAGGTGTATTCAGCTATTCATGGCATTCGCGGGCTCTTGATAGACCTACAAAATTATCTCGTCAATCTTTATGGCTTGACACCATTAAGGAAGTTAACGTCCTACATTCTCAATGTATAGATCTTATGGATTATTTTTTAAGAAAGGTGGGTAATGGCAAAAATACTCGATTTTGGGAAGACGTTTGGATGGGTGATTGATGCAGGATTTCTGACCAGGTTTTAATAATTATAATTTTACTCGTCTACCTATGGTTTAACTTATGCACTAACGATCAGAGAACCCGATCTTGTGTTGTGTAGTATTCGGTAAAGACGAGGTCGTCCCAAGAGCTATGTGTATCTGGATTTTAACCTAAGTCTATGTCACGTTTTAAAGGGTTTTGAATAATTAAATAAACAGAAATAGTAGGGAGAAAGTGTACTAGCCTAGTTATTCATCCTATCATGCAAAGACTATGTTCTTTAATTAAGATTTCTATTGCTTCAAGTGGGGCATAAGTATCACTAGACTCCTGTGGTCAATTCGCCTAGCCTATCTCCCTAGAATCCTACTATGACGCCAAAGGTCTGCAACCTTATGGTCGTCAAAGCATACAGGTAGACTTGTTCGAGTCATTAAGTGCCGCTACATGCTAGATTAATTCTTTGTGGGATCCGGCCTCTCGGATCTTAGACCACACATCTATCTTCTTAAGTTCATCCAACCCAGAGGGTGATCCTATGGAGCATTCTAAGGTCCATTCGCACACAAGAATGTTGAATTCTTACCAAAAACTTGCAACCTAATACATTAGGGTCATTCGGTCAATTCTCCTAATGCAACAAGTACAACCGGCCTTCAAAACTACCGAAACTAGAGGATCTAACGAAAAACTAAGCATGCACACACTAGAAGCAATAATAAAAGCATGAAAACATAATCAAATCATGAAAGGAATCATAACTAGGCTAGCACCAAAGGTGCTTAGCCGATCATATTAAAAAGTACAGCAAAATTAATGTTTTGCATGATAATGAAAGACATGAATTCGAAAATGTAAAATAAATATGAATCGCTAAAACTTATTGATGTTATGGCGTGATTTCTCCATTGAAAAATGCTCCATATGCTGTTGTGGATCGTCCTTCTGGAACCCTACTTCGTTCTCTGACTTTTGGTGGTGTGAAAGATGTTTCAAATGCAGAAAATAGGGTTTGTATTTATAGGCCCGACATAGTTACGTCGTAGCCTAGAGTAGTGGTTACGCCGTAACCAGTGTAATCTTCAAACAATCTTATCCATTAGCGATACTTACGGCGTAACTGTGATGGATAGTTATGATGTAACCTTTTTAAGGTTTAACTTACATCGTAATCTTCTTGTATGGTTACGTCGTAATCTCTTCAATATCTTGAACCCCATACTGTGTATCTATTACGCCGTAACCTCTTGCATTGGTTATGGCGTAACCTTTGTAGTCACAAAATTTCTTCTAATTCTTTAGAATATTACAGCGTAACCTTTTGTGGTTGTTACGCCGTAATCCTTGATCAACGTTGACTTGGTCTTCGTGTTTGAATTCATAGCTACGGCGTAAATAGAGAGTGTAATTACGCCGTAACTTCTTCTCAGCATACTAAGTTGTGTATCCTTATAAGTTCTTTTTCAATTTCGCGTCTCTTTTGCTCCTATGCTCATTTACAACCTGTAAATGAAATATAAACAAATCAAAGCATATATCCATATAAAATGATACAAATAATGAGCATATTAGGGGGAAATTGACACTTAATTATCAAGATTATTTGATGTCATCAAATATTCCCCCACTTGAACTCTACTTGCCATCAAGTAGACCTTATTAGAATCTTTTCTAAAAAGATATCCCCCAAGTTACTCATAAAATATGAGATTAAAATTTTCCTATGCTAGAATTTTCAAAGCCGAGCACCTCACGAAATGGGAAAGAAACACTCATACTCTCTCTAATCTAAGTGTCAAGTTTGGGGTGATCACTCAACGCACAGTCATAACCTGTATGTTGGGAATTAAATGTTCAAGACTTAGTACTGCTGGTGAATTACACTAATAGTACAAACTGCTAGTGTATAACTAAAGACTGCTGAAGTATAACTAACAGTACAAACTCTAAGTTAGAATTGCTAATATTGTAATGAAGGTACTACTGCATGGATAACTGCTTTAGACTATATTGTAGAGGATAAGTATGGAATAGATCTTTTGTATATCTTAATTAGTTAGAATTATACGGTAGAATACTTATCTTGTAAAAGACTCCTAAAGTCTATAAAAGGAGATCCTAGGTTAGATGATACATACATCAGTTGAATACATTGTTAAGATTCAAGGTCTTTGTAACCCTAGTGATATTGAGATCAATCGTATTATCATTGAATAATATTGAATCGTTTGGTGTTAAACTTTCTGTGTTCATTAATCATACAAACATTACTGTTCCATCAAACAAACTCTTCTAAGTATTGTTAAGTAGATTCCACATACTTAAACAGTATAACCTCAAAGTATCACAAACACATTATAAGGGAGTAACATCCAAAGTGTTTTATAATCCTCCCAAGTGGTATTAGAGACAGGTTACTGATACTTTGATTTTAGAAGAACTCTTTCTGAAGATTATGGACATGGAGACAACCCAGAATAACATGGCTGCTAAATTGCCAATGCTAAAGCGAAATGAATTTGATATGTGGAGGCTGTGAATAGAGCAGTACTTCTAGGTGCAAGACTATGCACTCTGGGAGATTACTGAAGAAAGAAACTCCTTTAAACCTTCCACATCTGTATCAACAGTTGATGGTATGGAAGAGACTATTGTGCAAACCTCTACAGTGACAGCAGAAGAGAGGCTACAAAATAAAAACGATGTCAAGGCTAGGAGCTTGCTAATGATGACAATCCCTAATGATCAGCTCCTGAACTTTAGCAAATACAAGGATGCAAAGTCTCAATAGAGTAGGGAATGACACCAAGAAGACCCAGAAGACTCTGTTAAAGTAGAATTTTGAAAACTTTACTGCAACCAGTAATGAGTCTTTGGATCACGTGTTTAATAGGCTACAAAAGATTGTTAGCCAACTTGCTGTTCTTGGTGTTGATATAGCTTAGGAAGATTTGAACTCCATGTTCTTGAGAAGTTTACCTGCAGAGTGGGCTATGCATGTGGTGGTCTGGAAGAACAAGCCAGACATTGATACTATGAGCCTCAATGACTTATATAGCAACTTCAAGATTGTTGAGCAGGATGTGAAGAAGGCTGGGGGTACTAGTTCAAGCACTGGGAACATGGCTTTTGTGTCATCTCCAAGTAATTCAAGTCCCGTTGAAGAAAAGGTTGCTGTAGGACTTAGTACTGCTAACCCTAGTGTTAGTACTGCTAGCTCATCAAGCAGTACTACAGGCATCCTGAATGATACAACCTACTGTGCCTTCCTGACAAGCCAGGATGATGGGTCAATGCTGACACATGAAGATCTCCAAGAGATTAATGATGATGATTTGGAGGAGATGGATCTCAAATGGCAAATTTCCCTTCTTAGCATGAGGGCTAAGAAATTCTACCAAAGAACTGGCAAGAAGATCACCATCAGCAGCAATGATACTGCTGGTTTTGACAAGTCTAAGGTAGGATGCTACAACTGTCACAAGTTGGGGCATTTTTCAAGGGAATGCAGGAGACCTAGGCAACAGGATGGCAGGAACAAGGGTTATTGAAGCAAGCCCAAGGCTGTGGAAGATGCTGAGCCAACCTCAAAGGCTATGGTGGCTATTGATGGCTTAGGCTTTGATTGGAGTTTTATGGCAGATGATGAGGAAGCACCTACTGAGATGGCACTTATGGCCTTCTCTGACTCTGAGGTACAATCTGCTAAAAGTTGTTCTAAAACATGCACTTCTCTAAAAGAATATGAAACCTTAAAGAAACACTATGATGAGCAAAGGATTGAATTAAACAAAACTAATTACAATTTTTCTAATCATAAGAGAGGTTTAGCAGTCCTAGAAGAACAAATAGTGCATTATAAGAACAATGAGTCTGCTTTTACTGAGGATATAGCTGTTCTTAAGAGAGATTTATCACTTAAGAATGCTGAGATTAACTTGCTAAAATCTGAATTAGATAGAATCACTAAGGCAAAAGACAATATCCAGTTAAATGTAGACACTTTGGAATATGTATCAAAAGGTGTAAACAAAATCATTGAGTGTCAGTTAGTTAATAAGGCTAAGTCTGGTTTGGGGTATAAAACATGTCCACCTCCTTACAAAGGAATTCCTGCACCCCTAGGAATTAACCTAGAGCATACAGGTTTACCTGAGTTTCAACAACCTAAGTTAGATTATGTT
>CP139507.1:95390501-95611247 GCA_021014915.2 Artemisia tridentata subsp. tridentata | reverse complement strand
GTGATGATAAGTTTATGTGTGTAGATCGGTGAGAGAGTGATGAATTTTTTGTGTTTTTGTTTGGTGCGTGCGTGGGTTTTGTTGGTAAGTATAGGATTTATTTATTTATTTATTATATTTTGTGGTGTGTATTGTAGTCAAAAAGAATAAATGTGTTTCTTTTGCTAAAAAACAGAAGTAGCTGCAACAGTTTTTTTTTTTTTTTTTTTTTTTTTTTTTTTTTTTTTTTTTTTTTTTTTTTGGTAATTCATACATTTATTTTTTACTTTGATAATTAATTACTTTGAAAAATGTAGTTTTTTTTTTTTTTTTGAGTTTACGCTTTACATCAATAGTATTTTGGAATTTGTTTAATATATTTTTATTTTTTTATATTTTTTATTGCCGCCCCTGTGCCGTACCCGTATTTAGGATTTTTAAGTTTTGCCGTTCCCCGTACCCGTATCGTCCCCGTACCCCGGTCCCGTACCCGTCCCAGTGCTACATAGGTCCGAGCATGCAAAGGGATGCCTTCTATATCCACCCACACAATTCTTTCTTCACTAATGAACTTTGTGTTAGCGTGGTTCAACGTAGTAAACCACGAACCAACCCCTACATGTTGGAGAAATTTGTGTTTACTTCAAGGGAAGTAAAATCTATGAGTACCCATATATCCCCTAGATGTGAAATTTTCAAATTTGAAAAGCCCTCCTTTGCTAAAAGGATATAAAGATTTGGTATGGATCCAAATTCCCAACTTCAACTCCTGCATACAGTAGGGGTACATCTTTTAATGTCTCAATCTTCAACTCCCACAAGCAACCAATTTCAGGCGCACATAAGTATGGTCGGCGCATTATTTAAAAGTACCTTTGGTCCATTTTGTTAAAAGGTTGAAAAAGAAGAGTTCATTCTCATAAATTGTATATGAAAAAGGTTCATTTTGGTACTTAATTATATGTATATTTATTTCCAAGGATGGGTGGGTTCTTCACCAATGTGTACCACATGCTTCTACTGATTGTACATGTGCTTAGCAAAGTAATTAGTACCAAAACGTGTGGCTGTAAACCCGGGACGTTACTGTTCCGGGCACTGTTCATTGAATAAAAAATACACAAAAAATGCCTAATGATCTTTGGGTTACTGTACCAGCAACTGTTCATGCCTTAATTATCCCTTATACACCACACACTATCAGGCTTTATTTCCCGCTTCTACACTCTTCTTCCTCACAAAGACAGGCACACCCACCACTATCTCTCTCACTCTCTCTCTAGAAATTTCGATAACACCCTTCTCAATCCAAACGCAAATATAATCAAACACACACTTTTCTTTTGTTAATTTTCACCACGAATAACCCACAAACAATCCTTTTCTTTCTGTTTCTTTCTGCTACGAGACGCAAGACGAAAGGATGAGGTTTCTATGGTTTCCAGCTACAAAATGGCTTAAAGATCCTTTCAAAAGGTCTGTGTTTTCCGTTCTTTGTTTTTGTCAAACCGAAAGAAAAGAAACGGAGATCTATGATGGGTTATTGTTCAAGCACTTCAAATCTTTGCCATCAAATTCTTAAATCCAAAATCTTTATTGTCTTCTTAAATTTCTAGCAATCTTGGTGATCTGTTATCATAGTTTTGTGCTATTATTATCGATGATAAAGGTCAATTGATATATGGTTTTGAATGCTTCGAAACAATCTGAGGTATTCCGTATAAATTGAGGCTGAGATAAGTTGTTCGATCAAATGCCTAAATAAAAAAAAGAGGTAAGTTGTATAGATTGATTAAAACTATGTTTACTTTTGAACATTAGTGTGACCTCTTTGTGATGTTTATTGCACTCCATATTTGTTATGAAATTTGGTGAATGCTTGGTTTGGATTTTCTTCTTATTCCGTCAAACTAACCCGACTCTAATGCCTTTAATTCAAAGGTAAAGATATAAGTGCATATAACCTGATATATAGATTTAAAAAATAGGAAAATGAAGACTTAAAATCAAGAATAAGGTTTAGTTGTGTTTGTGCTTTTACGATTTTTTTTATTTCAAAATTGGTTATGGTCACAATTTATGTAAGTGTGTTTAGGGGAAAAGAATAATTGAAAAACCGACTGTAGATGATGAAGAAAACGCAGGCATAATTAAAAAAAAATGTGTTTAGTAATAATAATTGAAAAACCTAGCCACTTCCATTGTAGCCATTTTCGATAGGAAATAATGGTTTCTATAGGTAGTCTGTGAGTTTGATTGGGAGATGGATGAACTTGAGGTGAGCCATAAGCCCATATTCTCTATTTTTTTTTATGTGCTACCAAGCTTATGGCTATCTAATTTTCATGGATAAACTGCCTTCTCTTTTAAATTATTGTAGGAATTCGCCAATGAGCTCATTGCTTCAGAGAAGTCGACTTTCGTATGCCACTGTGAAGGTAACAAACTTTAGTGTTACGAATCGTTGGTGCCAATTTTTGTTTTACTAAATAAGTGTTGTTACGTTGCAGGTTGTGGCCACACTGAAACAGGGCATATAAGCATCAAGGTAAACAAACAGGGCACCGATTAGATATACAAAATTTTAATGGTAGGCTTCAGCAAAACAAATCAAGGCAAGATATGAATAGGTTGTCGTCAGGGTTGTTAGATTGCAGTGGTGATAGATAAACAACTAACGCAACAAGGTACCTGATCTTCCATATATTTTATTTACCGTTGTACAAATTCAAAATTTGGTATTCCTGTTTAAAGTGCGCTTTCGTATTCGTAGTTTAATTCAAGTGCTTGAGGCTATCTGATTTTCATGGATAAACTGCCTTCTCTTTTAAATTGTTGTAGGAATTCGCCAATGAGCTCATTGCTTCAGAGAAGTCGAATTTCGTATGCCACTGTGAAGGTAACAAACTTTAGTGTTACGATTGTTGGTGCCAATTTTTGTTTTACTAAATAAGTGTTGTTACGTTGCAGGTTGTGGCCACACTGAAACAGGGCATATAGGCATCAAGGTAAACAAACAAGGCACCGATCAGATATACAAAATTTTAATGGTAGGCTTCAGCAAAACAAATCAAGGCAAGATATGAAAAAGCTGTCGTCAGGGTTGTTAGATTGCAATGGTGATAGATAAACAACTAACGCAACAAGGTACCTCATCTTCCATATATTTTATTTACCGTTGTACAAATTCAAAATTTGGTATTCCTGTTTAAAGTGCGCTTTCGTATTCTTAGTTTAATTCAAGTGCTTGATTCTTGGTGGCATATCTCAAGTTAATATTTTTCACATTACAGGTGCAAAGAGCATGATTACCAACTGGTCTTGGAGATGATGATCAATGCATAATCAACCTGATAGCTAAATTGTTGGTTCGAGGTGATATATAATTGTTGGTTCGGGTTTGGGATGTCACATTTCTTTTTATATGTGGTTGGTTAATATATTTTTGCACAAATAGCGTAAGATTTATAACATTTTTATGCAAGTCAAATTTTCACAGCTTATTGAGCTCATAAGCATTTTAAAAATGTTCTATGCAGGCCTTATTTCGGATTCAGTGTCTTATTTATGCAAGCCGAATTTTCACAGCCTTTCTTTGTTCTTCTGTCCGAATCAGAAGGCTTTTGCATCAACAACCAGCGGTGCCAAAGGACTTCTAGGTAACAAGATGGCAAAGAACTTTCAGGTAATAATATCCAATTTATTAGAAAAATTAAGCCAGTATGAACTTTGAAATAACAGTACTAACTTAAGTTAGTACTGTTACTTATAACTTGACAACGTGAAATTCACAAACCTTTGCAGCACGTGCCTCCTGTACATGGAAAACGTCAATTTCTTTTTTCTTTTTTCTTTATATATATATATATATATATATATATATATATATATATATATATATATATATACACTAGACTTCCAAGCCCGCCCAACGGGCGGGCATGACTTGTAATTTTAATTTGTAAGGTTTTACTTATTATGAAACCATTTTTAAGGAGCCCGACGGGTGGGCATGATTTGTAAATTTAATTTGGATGACTTTACTTATTATGAAATCATTTTTAAGGATTTAGTCCTATAGACTTCATGGCCCGCCCGATGGGCGGCATGACTTGTAATTATAATTTGGATGGTTTTAGTTATTCTAAAATTATTTTTAATGATTTTTTTTTTTTGTATATTTTAATATAATAATTATTTGAATATAGTTTGGTGTATACATTTTTTATTTTGATGTTATTTTTTTGTTTAAAAATATGTATTTCATAATCAATATAGCGTATCTTAATCATTACTACTCAAAGTCTATAGTGAACCTATACATACTAAAACTATATGCCATTATAAAACTCCGTTGTTATGCACAGTTATAAAGATT
The DNA here is from genome assembly GCA_021014915.2 of Artemisia tridentata subsp. tridentata. Lineage (NCBI taxonomy): Eukaryota > Viridiplantae > Streptophyta > Magnoliopsida > Asterales > Asteraceae > Artemisia > Artemisia tridentata. The sequence continues at coordinate 95,606,890 of CP139507.1, read as the reverse complement.
GTTTGGAAGTTGATGACACAGAGTGATAAGGTCTTGTTTGTCAATAGTGATTGCATAAATTACCTTACCGCCATCCTGTTAATCACCACTCATAGATTGTGTTTCCATTTCCAATTTCTTAAACAAAAACAGATAGTAAAGCTTTTAGTCATGCTATTATGTTGTTAATTATATTGTGGTCCTATATACTATGTTGGGTTATTGTAAGTTCAAAGTGTAGCAGCTATTAGAAAGCAAACAATAAAGTTGACCATTATGATTTTGTTGGCTCTAAAGAAAATAGCATATGGTTTTTAATGTGAATAACGTTGTGAAATATGGTGAAGATGTACATAATGATACAAATACTATTTTTTGGGAGCTTATACTTTGAACTATTGTTGTATTGTTTCAAGTAAACAGCTACATCATTCAATATGGCTGGACTTGTAGTGGCGACATTGGTCCTAGAAGTTCATTGTACCTATGAAACGCGGTAAAAATTCAGTTAAAACCTACCCATATATGCACTCTTTAGTTCTTTTGATTAAGCTACTAACCAAATTGATGATTTACTTGGAGTTGAAACTTCTGTGATCATACAAACCTGTGAGCATATTAAGCTATCTTCGATCATATTACAATCTTGTTTATGCAACCTGAAAAATCAACCATCTTATTTCTTTTCAAATTTCAAGCCTATTCCAAGCAGTAATGTTACACAAAAGAATTGTGATTTATACAACTCATTACAAAAAAAACAACAAACTCTACAAATTCATTATACCATTTTTAATATCGACCACCATACTGGGCAACCTGCTGCTAAAGCGCCTGCAATTCTAAGTGCCATTGTTGCTCAATATGATGCCAAGTTAGCAATCTCCAAAAGTGCTTGAGCTTCATTTCGTTTAGCAATGGCTGCCTCTTCTGACCACCTTGCAGCTTCTTGTGCTTCATGCACATTAATATAGGCCCTTTTCGAATCTTTCAACACTTTTTCATCGCTCACCATTGCTGTTCAGATATTCGAATCAAAGGATTAATAAGACTTGGATAAATCGGGGTTTTCACATCATTTATTAGAAAGTACCAAAGCTTTAGTAAAGGAGCTCAAAATTGCATAGGAGGGAGTCATACTCGAGTTTCACATGACCTGAAAGAGGGGATCACCACATACAACAAAATTAAATCTTCGACATTTTAGCACTCCATGTCAAGTGTATGTAATGATAAACTAATATAACCTGAATGAAGGGATCATCACATGCACTATCAATTAATCGCCCCCCTTCCAAGTAAACGCAGTAAATGTGTCATATGCACAACCTCAGCCACCGCCTGTAACATAAAAAAAAAAATCACATTTAAGTCCAAGTACACGTCTTCTAAAATTTGACCAGCTTTTCCTAAAAAAGTGTACTATGCTTGACAATGAACCTTTTCCTGTTAGTTACCTCAAATAAAAAGCTACCATATTCAAAAACTCCAACAATACGAACTGATGTTAAATATTTGGAACGGCTCACTACTGAAATCATTTGGTGAATGACACTATATATACCTTTTTGATTAGGCGGATGCATGGTATGATGGCTTACCAATAGAATATGTGTTATTTAGATTGTATAGTGCATCGGCTACAATGTTATATCTATAGGATAGTGGGAGAAAGTGTTGGCATACCTGTAGTTGGGGCTCAATGTGCTACCACCATACCTACATTAAGGGGGAATGTTCCTGTGTAATTTTACATATTTACAAAAACATGCTAATGTGTAAGTTAATAACAGGCTTACATCTGGAGCTGCGCTTCTTAGTGCAGAATGGTTCCACTTAAACAATCTATTGCGTTCCTCCTTTATTACAAAATCAGTGCCATGAGCCTAACTGTGTAGATTCATACTTAAAAGAAATAATAATAATAATTGGCTTACATCAGGAGCTGCTATTTTTGATGTAGAATGAGGCCACATTAAGAGATATCTCTTGTACACCTATATTACAAAACATGTCCCATCATCTTATCTTAGCTGTGTAAATTTATACATAATAGAAAAACATGATATTGTGTAGGTTAATAATAGAGTTACATGAGGAGCATGATATTATGTGATTGTTGATGTTACAAATCCTGGCCAAATTCCATAAGTTCCTGTATATATAACATCTGACCTTCTGATGAGGTATAATTAATAGTATCAAGAGATGTTAATAGTCCAACATGATGATGATGATGATGAGCTTGTTACATTGTACAACTAAATTAAAAAATAAGAGTGCTAATTTAATCAGAGGTTATTGAGAACATACATTAGGATCAATCCTATATCTTATTTGTAGAAGTTGCTTCAAACCCATTCTCAACATGATCATCCTCCAGTAAAGCATGTTAAAAGACCAACAACCTCGTTCATTGGTGATACTTTGCCTTTTACTCCTCTTCTATTAAATGTTGTTAGCATTTAGTTAGAAGTTGCTCGAAAAATGTAAGGTGGCACAATATAAAAGTTACATCAGTAAAGAAGTTACATCAGTAAAGAGGACGTGATATACATTAGATTAACAAAATCATTAATGTTTAGACTAAGTAGTAGAATATATATGTAAATCATGAAAACAATGACTTAAGCACGTGAATTATCTTAAGCACGTGAAAACTTGAGGATAAGTAAATCAACATTGTTGGTAAAAAAAAACATACTTGTTGTCTAAGAGCTGTTAGATGTGCTTGCTTTCTCATTCTTGAGCGCCTAACAGATTTTCTAATTGAAACCATGTTGAAACATAGCCAGCCATATAAGTAGTAGGTGACCAAGTTTTCTTTCATAGCATCATGAAACAAAAAATATTACCTCCTAATTATACATCTGTTCGTCGTTGCTCTCAGTAGTATTGGTAATAGGCTCATGAGCTGGGTGATCAGATGCAGCTTCAAATGTTTGATATAGAGCAGTCATGTAGGCCAGTGCCGAACATGTTACTATAATATAACTGACACGATACGGTTGACTATTAACTACTAATCCCAGTTAGAAACCATGTTGATAACAAAGCAACGCAGACATATAGGAACTAACAAATTCACTTGCCTTGAGTCGTAGAATGTGTTCGGCTAATACGGCCACGTATATTGCTGGAGTCCTTTACTGTTGTTTGACTATTAACTGCTAAAATAGCAAAAAGAAAACAAATGAATTCAAATATTGACACAAACCATATTGACTGATAAATAAACGAATTACAAACGCACTCATAGACTGATAAATCTGCTTATTTGCATTTAAGGAACAATAAACAATTAGCTGATGTTTAGCAATCCCATTCAGAGTCCAGCCGATAGTGTAAAACTATAAATTACAAATACAGTATAAGTTTAGCACTCAATATGTTCAAGAAAGTTTATGGGCTTTAAATTGCTATTATACAGTACATGAGCCTTCTCATTTATTGATTTTCATAACAACTTAATGCATAAGCAACTTAATATAGAAACACCCGGCGCGTTACAGTAAACAAAATCCTCTATTTCGAACTTCAACTTGCAAAGGCGCAACTGGAAACCACTAATCTGCTGTGTGTTTTTGTGCATTATATTGTCTGATTCCAACTTAGTATAGAAATACTTATTGAACAGTAAAGCAAACGTAAGATAACACATTTTTAAAAAAAGTTTGAGTTTATAACTTAGGTTTTGCTCTCACTAATCCGCTATAATAATCTCATCGATGGACCACCACTGCATCAATTAAAGGCGTGTTTGGGATTGTATATATGACTGCTCATTGCATATTTCCAAAGAAGAAAGGGCAATTTTGAAGTGTTTGGATTGTTGGACTTATTTAAACAACTGCTGCTTATTCGTAAAAGCAGCTTATCAGCTTATGTAGTGTTTGGATTAGCTCATACTGAATCACTATCAAAAAAATTACAATGCAATGTATAACTCAGGTGTGCATTGTCCAAGCTTAAGGGAATTTGAAGGTCGACGTAATAGCACTAATTACAAAAGTTGTTGGTAATATTGTAAAAGAATAACAACGATGTAATATAAGAACCTTTTACATTTTGCCGCTAGCTATAAATGAGTACAAATATAAATATGCAATAATAAATCTGTTAATAGCTTTTTATTTAGAGACCACCTTATATAAGGGTGTATGCATGTGAGTCGTTATCCCGTAAAGTGTTTGAAGTTAAAACAAAAAGTTTGTAAACTATTTTGAGTTTGTTTATGCAAATAATAACTGTAGGCAACTGATGTGATGTCGTCATTAATAAACATGAATTCAATTGAACTATTTTTTTATAGCTCAAGTTTATAAAAATTTTTGTGTGTTAAAGTGAACCTACGATGAGAATAAAAAAATGGAGCACAAAAAGTTATATCTTAAAATAGAGCACATAAAGTTATATCTTTCACATTAGTACCTGCAATAATTCTTCAACAATATGTATCGCATTTGAGATATCACACACGCCATAAAGCAGATCAAGAAACCGTCTCTGAATTCTGCATTTCAAAGATAGTCAAACTGTTTATTAGTATATTTGAGTCACAGATATGTATTGTACCCATATGACTCAAATAGTATACTTGTAGAAGCGTCACCTGATGCACTGCCACAAACAGAAGGCAATAATCGTTTAAGCCATTCCAGGTGAACTTCCAACGATGCATTTGACAAAGGATTTAGAGTCATTCTTGCTTCAAGAATTGATGAATTTAACTCCGATGTGCCCGCCACTGCATAATATATTCCTTGTCCAAACTCTCAGCTGCATAAAGGAAGGAAAAAATGTTATCGTTTACGAAGAGTATGTATTGTCATCAAATTAAATGCTATGAAAAACCAATGGAAGCACCATATTCATCATAACAATAGCATCAGTATACGTGATGCATATCAGAAAATGAAGAAAGAAACCACTAACCTTAACAAATAAGATTATTCTTGGTAAACGGTTTCATCTCCATTTGTAGATTCTTCTATTATCCATATAACCTCGAACCATAAAAATGAATGTAACAATGAATCATAAATATAACAAAAGTTAAAGAAAACTTACAGAATTAGCTGCAATATTATGACTATGAAACAAATATGAAGTCGAGACTTACTTCACGGGAGACTTTCAAGATTTAATCAAGTATTCAAGAAAGAAAGCTCGATTGTCGAGAACGGAATCTTCCACAAACAGCCATCCACATCCCTGTTCTAACTTTCATATGAATATTAGACAATGTCGGCCTCGGAGAATGCACGTCCCACTGAAAGTGGTCTCATCACTGTCATGTCTTGGCGAGTCAAATACGAACACAAATCCAACAAACTGCCCCATGTTTTGATTTTTCAGGCACTTCCTACAAATATATCATGTAGAACCTTGTCTCAATTCTTTAATGTCGTCCAACACATCTCTAGCACTACCTCCCATTTTGGTTCCTTGGGAGACATCCACACCTAAACACACATACTCATTGATGAAGCGAAAAGTGTACCGCTTTTAAGGGGTCATTTAAGCCTTAAATCGTATTTATTTGATCAAATATTGCCCTAAATCGTTCATTTTGTCATTTTAGGTACTTTTGAGGAGAAATCTGGAAAAGGAGGCATTTTGGACGTTTTTGGAGCATTAAAGTGAAGAAAACGGCAAAGTCTCAAAAATCGGCTAAAAGTTACTCTTGACGGCGTCAAGATTTACTCTAGACGGCGTCATGCTTTGGCAAGAAAAGTTGGACGTGAAATTTACTCATGACGGGCCAGTGAAAATAGCATGTGAATTCTGACGGCGTCACGCTTTAACTTGATCGAGGGCGTCACGGCTTAAATCATAAGGGGACGGCGTCACGTTCATGGTTTGACGGCGTCAAGCCTTGATAAGCCAGAATGGATTTTTGAAGAGCTAAAGAGGGACGGCGTCAAGAAGGTCATCCGGGAACCCTAAAAGCGGCGAGGTGACGGCGTCACACTCCATAAGGTGACGCCGTCAGATCCAAAAATCTATATATAGTTTTCTAATTTTTTGTCATTAGGGAGAGCTTAGTGTGTGGAATTTTGGGATAAAACCCTAGGACGAATTCAGCTACTTTTTCAGGGCTTTTTGCCTTGAGATCTTCCATGTTTCATTGAAAGATAAGTTATCAATTAATCATTCAATATGTCTATGTGTTGTTTGATTCTATCTTATTCTTGTCTTTTGTTTAACATGTTAGGCTAAATTTATCTTGTGTTTGCTTAGATCTAATGAAACTTAGCTATTGATTATTGGTTGTTAGTGTGTTATTAGTTGTATTGGATGATTGTTTATCTATGTTAGGCTTAAGAAAACTGGCTAACTTCCTATTCGGTAACTTGCTTGAACGTCTTAAGAAACATGAACCAAATGCGTACTAAAGGTTTTTATGGTTGTATTTAATGCACAAGCGAATTCTAGTGATCCCATGTTAGGAGCTTCCTAGCCGGCTCGACATAGGAGTGAAGTAGGAGCTTGTAGAGTTGGGGAAGTAAGTACGCCACCCCACGAATGGTATTAAGGAATACACCCGTCATCCACGCGACTAATACACACTAATTAACCGGTAAAAGATAGTTAGGGAGTAAGGAAATCTAAGTAAACACATTTCTCTACACATAAGTTTCTCACCACATTTTATTTTCAGTTATTTTATTTTATTTGCATCCGTAGTAATTTTGGGTTAGTTGACTAGCAACTAATTCCGCCCACTCCTTCAAACCCGAGATTTTACTTGCTTTCATAAAATTATAAAAACATAAAAAAGAATCTTCCTCAACCCTTAGACCTAATTAGAGTAGCCTTTCATACCTAACGAACACTATTCCCTGTGGAGAACGATCAATCCCCCGTACTTACCACTACACTATACTACATCGGTCAGGTACACTGCCTGGTGGGGTTGTAAGCCTCTTGAGATCCCTCGAGAGGTAAAACCTGTTGTAAGGTTACAAAACCACGCAATCAAGTTTTTGGCGCCGCTGCCGGGGAATAGTTATTGTTTAGGTTGAATTTTTATTTCTATTAGGTCTACTCACTAGATTCCTTTCTAGTGAGATTTTTATTTTATTTTTCTAGGTTTTCTTTAGTCTATCTACTTTCTTTGTGTGTTTGTTCGTAATTGGTTCGTCACTATGGATAGGGAGATTAAGGCATTCAATGAGCTTAATGAGTTAATTGACAGAGAGAAGAGACTCGCCCGCCTTAGCACGAGCAGTGAGATTGAGCTTAGAGATGACTTAATGTTAGTTCACAATTCCTCACCAATTCTAGAAGGATTAAGTCACCATAAGTTTATCTTTAAATGTCCTTGCCCCGCTAAAAATCGTAAGTACCCATGGATTAGAAAGGGGGGTTATTTTAATGTGAAGGTTCCATGCATGATTGGTCACATGTTTAGGGAGCATACCTATATTGATCTCAAGGCACCAATGAATTTCATGTCTAGGCTTTACTATAACTGGATCATGAGCAATGAGCTGAACCCTAGACAAGACCCGTATGACCCCAATCAGATGTGCAATTTTGTAGGTCTAGCAAGTGGTTTACACGTCTTTATCGGAGATTTCGTTTACCAATGTGATTTTGTGATCCTAGAAGATATAAGGGGGATTATAGATCCGTATTTAGGCGAGATAGTTTTAGGAGAACCCTTCATAAGAACGTCCCAAGCAATTTATGATAAGAATGAAGGTAGTGTGACATTCTCCAGCGAAATAGGATGCATCAAGTACCTGATGCCCCATAATGTGTCTCGTTTCTCTAAGTTCGAACCAAAATTTAAGGGCATTAAGGGCTTGGATGTCGATAATATCCCAGCACTCGAGGTTGATAACAATAACCAAGGAAGGGCTAGAGTTAAGTATTCGATGTGTTTGGCCTTAGGTCCGGAATACAAGTGGGATGAAAGAGTGATACAAAGCTTTAAAACCATATTCTTTATGCAAAACGGAGTCACGTAATGTACGTGACTTTGAGTCTAGCTACAAGACTCGTTAATAAAGAAAAGCGCTTCTTGGGAGGCAACCCAAGCTTTATTTGTTTTATTTGCTTTGTGTGTTTATTTATTTGTTTGTTTGATTTTATTTTCCGTATGTGTGTTTAATTTTTTTTATTATTATTGATTCATGTTAAAAACTAATTTGTGAAAATGCTTTATGTTGTTTTTAACTTCGTCTTAACTACATATAAAGGTATTTTGCAAAATATAAGTGTAAGGGAAATCTAAATCGGTTTATTAGAACACAAATGAACATGAATCGTAATAATAATAAATTAGCATACATATTCGTATTTGTTTGAGTCAAATGCTTGTATCGAGTCATAATGATGTTTTGCAGGATTTCCAGGAAGTAAGGTAAAGGTTTTTCCAGAAATTTTCCGGAAACTTAAAATGAAAATTTTTGTCAGGTCATTTCTGACGGCGTCAAGGTTTATAACCTGACGGCGTCAGATTTAATTTCAAGAAATTTTTGAAAGTTTTGTTTTCATAAAAAGTTTTTATTAAAATCTCCAACTTATAATCTCCAGGAATCTGCAAAATTATCATTCCACAAGCATTATATCCTTATATATAGATTTTTCCCGCCGATGTTATGCAGGTTTTCGTGTTTGTTTTCTCAGGTTTAACAGGTTATTTTGGACAAGGAGATGTTTTTGGAATCAAGCTTATGGCGATGCATTAGTCTTGGAGCTTTTACATTACCTTGGAAGAAGATTTAACCGTGTAATTTCACTACCCACCGAGCGAATCAGGGGAGTATTTGATTTCATTCTTTTACTTTTTGCTTTTACATCTTATTATTTGAACATTGGGGACAATGTTCATCTTAAGTGTAAGGGGAGGGTAAAAGTACGATTTTAGAGAATGCTATCACGCTTGATTTTTGTTTGTTTAATAATAGATGTGTAATAAAACTGAGAGAAATACTTGTTAAGGTAATTTTAGTGCCAAATTTAAAATTTTTTACAACATATAGGAGTGAAACTTTGATCTTAATGAGCGTCTCACGGATAGGAGTTATATGACTAGCACAAAAACCGTACCACTAAAAAATTTTCCACCCCAAATATGTGAGGTTTGCCCCTAGAATTGGTAGGAAAAGCATTTATGCTATGATGTGTGTACCGGTAGCACTTAGATTCTAGAACTTGCGTTAGGACCACTCCGAGGCCACAAGTGAGACTACATTCGTGTAGTTAGATTTACTACATGATAAGAGGCATTAGGATTAACCCATTGTTTTACACCTGTGTTTTTGTTATAATTACTTTGGCTACATTGGTCAAGTAATTCTCCCACACCTTTTGCGTTGTACTCATTTTTAGTACACGATACCCCTAGTACACCCCTCAGAGCCTATCTTTTCGTTTCGACCTTTAAGCATTTTACTTAAAGGAAGAATTTGTTTACACCCCACTTAAATGTACACCCAAATCGCCTTAGCCTACCTTGTATGCACTCATTTTTAGTGCATTATTGTGACAACATTTGTTTAAACCCAAGTTAATTATCTAATTGATTACATGGTTGCTAAGTCGAGTCATATCCTTGTACATATTGTTTTGGGATGATTGGGACTCATGGGTAAAGTACTAGTGTAATGGAGTAATGGGGAAGAACATCATTTATTACCCCCATATGTGCTAAATATTTTAAAAGTACTCCAAGTTTTTCGATTATCTTAATTCGAGTCATTAGATTAGTATTTGTAAAGTTATGTAAAAATTCAAGTGTAAGGGGGATGCAATGCCCCTATGATGTATTATTTTGGATGGTAGGGCAAAAGTGTATGCAAAAAAAAAAAAAAAAAAAAAAAAAAAAAAAAAAAAAAAATCGAAAAAATCAAGAAAAATACAAAAAAAAATGAGAAAAAGAAAAATAGAAAAAACATACGGACTACCATCCCGTTTTATTTTATGTTTATTTTATGTTTTTGTTATTTTATCATTAGCTTAAGATCGAGTCTAGTCTTGGCTTAGCAACATTGTATAGTACATGTAATTGATCAAGATTTTTAACTCGCCACCAGTAAAATATCCTTTATCCAACAAAACCGTGTTTTCCTTTTCCCTACACCTAACGTTATAACCCATTTAAAAGCCCTCTTTGATAGTTTATCTTAGGTGCTTACGCCTAGTGGAGGAGGTTTTCGATCCTTTCCCAAGCCTATGGTAATCTATTTGCTATGACAGGTAGTGAGAGATATTTTCCGTTTTCATTTATGAGATTTATTTTGATGACACTTGAGAGATGTGAGTATCTAAACACTACTTGTGAGGTGCTAGTATGTAATCTCCGTGCTTATTATGATTGAAGTGGAACGATTATTTGTTGTAATTACTTTTATGTTAGCATTAAATGACCCCTAACTTGTATTTTGATTAGAATAAAAGCGCATTTGCTTGAGGACAAGCAAATCTCAAGTGTAAGGGTATTTGATGAAGCGAAAAGTGTACCGCTTTTAAGGGGTCATTTAAGCCTTAAATCGTATTTATTTGATCAAATATTGCCCTAAATCGTTCCTTTTGTCATTTTAGGTACTTTTGAGGAGAAATCTGGAAAAGGAGGCATTTTGGACGTTTTTGGAGCATTAAAGTGAAGAAAACGGCAAAGTCTCAAAAATCGGCTAAAAGTTACTCTTGACGGCGTCAAGATTTACTCTAGACGGCGTCATGCTTTGGCAAGAAAAGTTGGACGTGAAATTTACTCATGACGGGCCAGTGAAAATAGCATGTGAATTCTGACGGCGTCACGCTTTAACTTGATCGAGGGCGTCACGGCTTAAATCATAAGGGGACGGCGTCACGTTCATGGTTTGACGGCGTCAAGCCTTGATAAGCCAGAATGGATTTTTGAAGAGCTAAAGAGGGACGGCGTCAAGAAGGTCATCCGGGAACCCTAAAAGCGGCGAGGTGACGGCGTCACACTCCATAAGGTGACGCCGTCAGATCCAAAAATCTATATTAGTTTTCTAATTTTTTGTCATTAGGGAGAGCTTAGTGTGTGGAATTTTGGGATAAAACCCTAGGACGAATTCAGCTACTTTTTCAGGGCTTTTTGCCTTGAGATCTTCCATGTTTCATTGAAAGATAAGTTATCAATTAATCATTCAATATGTCTATGTGTTGTTTGATTCTATCTTATTCTTGTCTTTTGTTTAACATGTTAGGCTAAATTTATCTTGTGTTTGCTTAGATCTAATGAAACTTAGCTATTGATTATTGGTTGTTAGTGTGTTATTAGTTGTATTGGATGATTGTTTATCTATGTTAGGCTTAAGAAAACTGGCTAACTTCCTATTCGGTAACTTGCTTGAACGTCTTAAGAAACATGAACCAAATGCGTACTAAAGGTTTTTATGGTTGTATTTAATGCACAAGCGAATTCTAGTGATCCCATGTTAGGAGCTTCCTAGCCGGCTCGACATAGGAGTGAAGTAGGAGCTTGTAGAGTTGGGGAAGTAAGTACGCCACCCCACGAATGGTATTAAGGAATACACCCGTCATCCATGCGACTAATACACACTAATTAACCGGTAAAAGATAGTTAGGGAGTAAGGAAATCTAAGTAAACACATTTCTCTACACATAAGTTTCTCACCACATTTTATTTTCAGTTATTTTATTTTATTTGCATCCGTAGTAATTTTGGGTTAGTTGACTAGCAACTAATTCCGCCCACTCCTTCAAACCCGAGATTTTACTTGCTTTCATAAAATTATAAAAACATAAAAAAGAATCTTCCTCAACCCTTAGACCTAATTAGAGTAGCCTTTCATACCTAACGAACACTATTCCCTGTGGAGAACGATCAATCCCCCGTACTTACCACTACACTATACTACATCGGTCAGGTACACTGCCTGGTGGGGTTGTAAGCCTCTTGAGATCCCTCGAGAGGTAAAACCTGTTGTAAGGTTACAAAACCACGCAATCACTCATCCAATTACAAATGTTAACGTAGAGCATGATGAGAACAACATAACTTAGAGCCATGTAAATGGACATATATATTATACATAAATCAATTACCATACAATAATAATTAATTTTATGGAGCTAACCCGAGTAGTGTACCTCCAGCTAGCAGCTTTAGACTGATACAAATCCAAATTAGTAGCATATGTTGTACCATTTTTAGTTTCTCTGTCATAAAATTGCATCTTATACTCCGTTGATTGCTCGTAAAACTTCTTTGTATCATTAAGCACACTATCAATTAGTGTTACTGGAATACTATGATTCACTATCTGAAAGAACCATGGAACAAGATATCAGTTAGTACCACTCTATAAAATGAGTATTTCAATGAGAAACCAAACTTTGAAACTCGAATTAAGCTTACCATATTAAGCTATGGTAATTCGATTTAAAGTCATGATAGCTCCCGTGCTTTATCAATCAAATTACAATATACAAAACCCAACGGTAAGCAAATAAAGATAAGTGTTATCACTAACGTTTATGGTTTCATAAGCACCAAGCACTTTAAAGGGAACTGATAACAACAATTGATAAAAATGTCAATCATAATCTACTCGACCAGTTAAAAAGAGAAGAAAAAAAGAAACAGAACGAAGACTATCTATTTAATTTTGCTCACATGGAGTCACAATTCTGCTTTAAGGGGTGTTTAAGATTGCTAATATTAAACTGACCATTGCTTCAAAAATGCTCATTGTTAACTGCTAATGTAAGGGGTGTTTGAGATTGCTAATTTAATGTTATAAGAGTGGAGACGTAACAATACATCATTGGAGATCTTACATCCAAACTTTCAATAGTATTAAAAACTAACCTATGCACATTGCTTCAAAGAACAAAATCAAGATTTATTTTCATTTGCGGTCTCGACCCTTTAGCATTCGCATGCAAAACTTTCATAAATTAATTATGTACAGCCAACACTATCAAGCTTTAAGCATTCAAGCATAACATCTGCAACTTCATGAAATAAACACGCCAATTATTCTTTTGATTAGTGTGATAAAATAGCATGCACATTCTTCCACAGAAAAAATGTGTTTACCTTAACATTAGGCTGAACATAGTCAGGAAACTGCATTGTCTTACTCTTGATCAGCAAAGCCTGCATGGAAGCACAACACACTTGGGTTGATAAAAAATATATATACCTGTAACACGTGGTTATATCTATCTGAGAAAACTAAACTACTTTATCAAGCCTTAAACAAGTCCATAGTCGGCCCAGTTTGCAACCCATCAAGATCCATTCCAGCGATCCATGTTTTTTCTTATACAGATGAGCTTATTATTGACGCTATGGAGTGACGTGGAGACATCTAGACCATTTGTTATTCTTGTCCACTAAGCTTAGTTACGTGGCGGGACTCTTCAGCGCGGGATTTCGGTGTTGTTTTGCGTTGTCGTTTGATGTATTTGTTTAATGTGCATGTGAATTTGGAAAACTACTCTGTGAGTGTTCAGGTACAGCTGTAATAATTGTATTTAGTGATGAATTAGTATTAGATATTATAACAGGTACCTCAAAGGTATAACGTGTTGAGGAATAACAATGGATCCAATGGTAGAATCTATTGTAAAGCAAAGCTGTATGGGTAATTGCCTTTAACAGGTGGCTGCGTATGGTCGGCACGGGCACATACTCCAACCGACATGCTGCTACCTTGTAAATCGACACCTACACAGTTAATAAAAACGTTAAGCAAAGCTGTATGGGTAATTGCCTTTAACAGGTGGCTGCGTATGGTCGGCACGGGCACATACTCCAACCGACATGCTGCTACCTTGTAAATCGACACCTACACAGTTAATAAAAACGTTACGCATGTAAGAAACCTAAACCGTAGAAATAGATGTATACGCCTATAAAAAATGGCAGAATATATATAGAATGAGTAATTAACATACCTTGTAGAAAAGCACGTGTTCTCTCAGAATCCGTGTCTAACACCGATACACCTGGTTGCACCGCATTTTGTACATCTACAATATTAAAAGTGATCAATGATTCACCTGTTAAGTTCAAAAGATCAGAATCTAAACACTCATAATTTTCCAAACAGTCAAAAATAGCAAATATGTTTATCAAATTTATTTTACAGCCTAAACAATCTAATAAAGTGCATAACTTTGTAGCTTATGAGATAAAACACATAACAAATAACCTTAAACATGTACATGTAATAGCGCCAAATAGTATGTGATACTTTGTATACTTTTTTGATTGTCTACATTGTGAAAGAAGCTGACATCGAAACTGCAAAAAAGTTAAACCAATATAAAATGCGTTATTGTTAAACATGGAATTAATATCTTGGACGAAACCAATAATTAGGTCTTAAACACATATAAAACATACTAAGCAACAATTAGTTAAAAACAACTAATTCTCATACCAAACAATCATTAATTAAAAACAACTAATTAAGGTTTATCTACAAATCAATTAAGATAAAGAAACTCACATGCAATATGCCTTTTATTCTCATTCTTGTGTTTTAGTGGCAGAGGTGGTGGAGTGGCCGGATTCGTTATATAGTGGTCAACAAATATATGAATAAAGGCATCAGAAACATACTCGCTTGCTTGATAAATCAATGAACATTGTATGATTTATCACCAGACTTCAAGAAGAAGAAATCACAAATCACAATTGTTATTAATGTTAAAATAAATCAATGAACAATGAATGAATGAATGGTAAGAGATATACTCAATAAAAAGATTTGAACAATTATGTATATACTCCAAAGTAATTCAGATTACAAACCTGTTCTTCTTTTCCTTGTTGAGAAGGGAGACATAATTACATACTGATCCGTTCCACTTAGCATGATATACTGTCCTATATGAACCTGTAAAAATTTATGTAAAGCGTATAATTGCTTCCACATCAGGCGCCTGGATAACAACCTGCACATGAAATCAGAGAAGAAAATATACGTGTGTTTTTTTAAGAGGGATGTATATTATGTGATTATGCTAATATTAGGGTTCTGGAAAAAAGTATATTGGATTTAGATTGTAAAAATAAAATCCGGTCTATAAGGAATACTATATTAATCTATTCCTTAATTATAGCTTAGCAATATCAAATTTTTAAGCATGACATAAATATTTTCTGATGTAGATCACAAAAAAATGCTTGGTCCAGTGGTTGAAGTATTCGTATGTGGATCAAATGGCCAGGGTTCAATTCTTGCAAAGGCCAATTTTAATTAAATTTTTAAATGCGAAATTTCTAGCAAAATCAATAATGCTTATGTGGCAAATCCGAATTTTCTACTAAAATCAATAATGCTTATGTGGCAAATCCGAAAGCTTATGTGGCAAATCCGAAATTTAAAAATAAATAAATAATGCTAATGTGGCAAGAAAATCGAAAATTTTAAACATATTGTGCTTAGGTGGAATTATGACATGGCATTACTGGGCAATCTAACAATTAATGACGTCATGCGCATATTGTTATATATAATATGTAGATATATATATATATATATATATATATATATATATATATATATATATATATATATATATATATATATATATATATATATATATATATATACTAAGTTCGTTCTATAATTCTGCATTTGTAATAAAATTTGAGCTACTGCCAACGCATTTGACCCGTTTCATCCTGTAGGTTGTGACATTCGTGATATTCATCTTTATAATGAACTTGAAGTCATCAGGTAAAGTAAAGGTGTGGAGTTGGAAATGTTTGGCTCTTTGAAAAGGTATCTTATACCACATCAATGCGTAGTTGGAAAGGTATCTTGATAGCCACTGCACGTAAGCTGTATTATTATAAAAATCTGATTTTTTTATTGTTTTGACTATTTGAGATTATTAGGGGTTTTGTTTCATAATGGGCTTATTCTTTTGTAACAGGAAACCCCAAAAGAAATACAACCAGTTTCAATTTGATGGTCTACATCTAATCGTGGAACATGCAGCAGTGTCAAATCAGGATACAAGCGGGCTGTAGGAGGGTTGAACAGTTCAATATTCGAGGCATCTCTGCTGCTGCTTATTAACAAAATTTTGGGAAGATTACTGGACACAACACCAGAAAAGAAAGGTTAGTTTCTATTTAGTTTGTGAAAATTATGTGTCACTTAAATACACAAACACACCATCTGCTGGTAAAAAAGGAAAGAAGCAAGCTGGTAACATATCTTGGATCTCATAAATAATGACAACTTGACAGGGGACTGTCTGGCTATTGAGTTGCTCTGCCACCGCATATTTTCTATATTTGTTGCTTACATTTTTAGCCGTTTAGTTTCATGTGGTTCAGGTTTCAATTGCAGTGCCACGACACTAACTAATTGTTTATGGGGGATTCCGTCGATGGAAGAAATTCTGTTGAGACTGTCACGGTAAGTGGAGTTTAATCTTATTATTTCATTTTTCTGTTCAACCTGGGATGCTCAATCCAGCGCACGCTGTTCATAATCCATTACCTTCAGAGTCATTTGGTGCACCGCCACCACAACATCATCTTTATATCATTCTAATCTATGTGCTCGGTGTAGTCAGGTGGCGTGTATGGTTTCCGTTATCCGCAATTCAATCCACGGTACTTCCTCTTCCAATGATGTTCTGTGCGAAAAGTCCACATTTGCTTTACAAGGTTTGTTCTCATATTTATTTACAACTTTTTAGCAAATTTTGTGGCTAAAAAGATGAAAAATGGGCTGAAATGGGTGTGCTTGGGAGGTGAAATAGGGGCCCAAATGTGTGTGTTTGACACCTATATAATCTGATATTCACAATCAGTTTTGCTATACCCAAACAGTGGAAACTGATTATCTGCTGCGCAATAATCAGTCACTTTCAAAACACAATGGCAAATACCCCATGTGATCCAAAGTATAACCAACGTCTAAATCATGTCTTGCCAAAAGACTTGAATTTATAAGCAAATTGTTTTTGGCAGATGGTCAGCCATTGCTGCAAAATTACCAGGAAGAAGTGATAATGAGATAAGCAACCGTTGGCATGTAGCAACCCGTAGAATTTCCTAGTCATTAGTGAACGCTAATCTATTATTAACACGTCGTTACTGTTCACTTAACCATTTTTACGAGCCAATTTGAACTTTTTGTTTATCACATTCCTAAATAAACATTGTTATGTTATTTATTATTCGATGGAACGAGCCGCACGCGTTCCGACACCGTGATAGTATGGCATAGGTATAATAATTTAAAACCAATGACAGACAGAAATGTGATGAATATTAGAAAATATCTATGGACTCGTAAATAAACTCAAATGATATATGACGACCCTAAAAATATGAACTCTCGGATTGAGACATTTTAAACGGAACCAGACTTGACACTGTCTAGCGAGACTCGAATATTAAAAATTACCCTCTTTACCTTTGGAACACTTATAAAAATTTACACAACAAAATTTTAACACACAATCCTACATTTTAAATAAAAGCTTACAAATACATTTATACTATACTCTTAAAATTAAACACCTATCCTTAAATTAAAATACCCACTAACCCACTAACTCATTCCCTTCTTTTTATATTTTTCCTTTACTGCTACCCACTCCTCTCTCTCCCTCATTTTGTCGACACACTCATCTTCCCCAAAACACCTTTATCTTTCTTTTTCTGCTTCTACTTTTTCCTTTGCTCTTGTCGCTATAGATGCTTCCCCAAAACTGGAAATCGACCCATCTCCATCACCAATTAAATTCCATTGACCATATAAACTATTGTCCACTTCATATCACAAGATTGCATAAGAAATAGGAGCTCAAGTATAGAGATTACACACCAATTAGGAATGTTAGTTTTCCCACAATCCGAAAGTGGTATGGAGCCTAACTCCACTTTCATCCTTAAATCCACACCTCCGGGACACTATTCGAATCACACCAAAACTTACAAACTCAAAAGCAAACACATTTCATTCTTTTCTTTTGATTACTAAGAGGAGGAAACAAGCAAGGGTCTTGGTCACATTCTAGTTTTTCTAAGTTCATTTGGTTCGTGGGTGATTGGTTTTGCTTCGTGGCCTTCCTTCTTTCTCATTCAAATACTCACTCTCGAGCTCACTGTAAGGTCGCGTGTTGGTGCCACACACTGCTACTACTTGACTTTTCATTTCAGAAGACTATTTTCTGAGGTGAGTTTCATAGCCCCTATTTTTATACTTTTGAAACTACTTTTGGCGGAGATACATGCTTAAATTATTTTAATCGTTTATCAAATACATGATTTATGCAATTACTCAAACCTTTACACTTTTATGCAATACGCTTTTATACTTGTCTTTGGGAAGTAGGCTCCCAGTAATCCTTTGGGAAAAGACACCCAGTAATCCTTTGGGAAAAGACACCCAGTAATCCTTTGGGAAGAGATACCCAGTAATCTTATGGTGCATTGGTATGCAAGTCATCTAATATAGTTTGCATTGGTATGCAAGTAATCTATTATATTGTGCATTGGTATGCAAGACATCTATTCTATTCTTACTGTGATAGTAGTGGATTGTAAACACACAGGTTGCAAGTCTTGTATGGGCGGGACTTGGAACTGAGTGGATTTACAAGGCCCTTGCTGTGTCATTTTTATTCAAATACTTGATAGACATACTATGTTAGCAGTGGATTGTAAACACACAGGTTGCAAGTCTTGTATGGGCGGAGCTTGGAACTAAGTGGATTTACAAGGCCTTTGCTGGAAAATCTTTATTCAAATACTTTACTTTTAAACTAAACTCTATGAACTCACCAACCTTTGGTTGACACTTTTTAGCATGTTTATCTCAGGTTAATAAGGCGATAGAGGGTGCATGGATTCTAGAGTCATTTGCATACTTGAAGACTTATATCTTATCTTTATCATTCGATACGCTTTGCAAACTTTTATGTATCTTTACTTTGAAACCTATTGTCATAACTCTGATTTTAATAATTCGAATGATAACTTTTCAAAACGTCTCATTTAGAGGTCGTTTTCTATACCTTTATCTGTATTATGAAGTAATACCCCCTTGACACTACTGTTTCCGCTGCGGTAATTTGGGGGTGTTACATGGCACACCCACCTCAAAAAACGCGCTCCTAAAGATGTACCGGATGTTTTCAAAAAGGAAGAACAAACCTCTTTAGTTGAGCAGATTATGCAGTTTAAGAGTCAACCTACAATAGAGATTAGAGAGACAGCAGTTTTTGATTGATTTCAATCAGGCAAGGGTGTTACAAAAGAGGTAAAGTTAACTGTTTTTGTTTTGTATATGAACAATTCCTCAAGTTTCATATCAATTTGTTATTTGTTTCTTTCTTTCGTTAGAATTTATTTGTGAAATACACATGTAAAACAAAAAATACGATTTAAATATAGCAAGTTCTTATTATGATAGACTGATGTTTAATACAAGTATTATTTGCACTAACAGCTATAGGCCTAACATATTACTAAAACATCCCTACTGGACTGAAAAACTTACTTATGTTAAGATGCATTTTGCTAAAGAGTTTTAAACTACAAAAGAGAACCTTTTCAGGTTTTTTTGTTTAATTTTAGGAATATTCAGGCTGTTGCATAACAGGAACATGGTTGCAAAAAACTAATGTCAATTCTCCCCTTCGCAACGCGCGGGCTACCTAACTCGTTTTATATTGAACCCCAAAAAGTCTCATACATGATGGTTCATCTATTACGGTATTACCTCTGTTTTGGATTATGCATTGGTGTTCTTTGTCTTTGTGGATACATTTGTGATGTGATAATGTTCATCTTGTACTTTAAATTGTAATCTAATCACTTTGATCTTTTGATGATAAAAATCAAAATTTTCCATCTCACATTTTGGGATGTGAGTGCATAAATTCTTTACCATCTTAAGTCTGTTTTGTTACAAGCAATTTCGATTAGGAAAAAGTACAAAGATTATTGCTAAAATACATAAGAAAATATGAGTCTAGCAATCATACTGTTTATGTTTATCCATTCTACATGTTTCACTACGAGTATTTCTCTTGTATTTTGTCAAACGTAATCTTTACATAAAACTACAAAAATAAGGTAAAAGAATAAACGTATTTTGGGTGATTTTTTTGATTGCTTTTCTTCTGCTACGCCATTTAGAACCTAGCTATTTCAAATATTTGGTGGGGCTCGTGATTTCTTGTCGATACATGTCGTGAACATGACAAAACACTTCATCATAAAAGATAGTTATGCTACTTGTTATTTTGTCTTTTATGTAACAAGAGAACAAAATTACTTGGTTCCAAAAGAATTTCCTCTATTATTTTCAAAAGTCTGGAAAAACTCTGTACTACCTTTTAAAAAAAACAACAATGAATTTTTGTTGATAATTATTAATAACACAATGTATCCATTTTCTAAACATACAAGACACCAAAAACAATGCGAACGTCTTCTTAAAGAATGCACCTGTTATATGAATTAGAATTTAATAATCATGACTAGTTCATATATTAATCTAGTAATCATCATACACATATGCGAAAGCGTAGGATCTAATTTTAACACATAAAGAATTACGAAACATAAAGTGAACGTACCTTTTGATTCTAGCACAACAAGAATCAAACTTCAAATCTTCTTCAATCTGTATCAAGAATGGATTAACGAGATACCCCTTACCGTTTTGTATCTCAATAAAAAATATTAACTATAGTGAGTTGATACCACAATCTTGTACACACGTACTATAACCAAATTAATGTTTATGCTAGTAATGTAAACACAAATAAACCAAACAATTTTGTTTATGAAAAACAAAGTGGATCGACCCTTAAAGGGTTTAGTTCGATCGACCTAGCAAGAAGAAGAAGAGAAAAAGACTTTAGGGTTATAGCAAGAGTGCAAGAGTTATTGAAACAATAACCCTAGGTCTTGTATTTATAGATTGAGAATCTTGGAGAACAAGTTGGCAATGGGTTGGGTATACCAAGCCCATGCCGATCGGCCAAGGAGTCCCCAAGGGATTCCGGAAGCTTCTTGTTCCTCTAATTTCATCTATAGTCCTTCTCTTATTCCCTAACGGTCGTTAGTCAATTCTCGTTAACTACTTAACGTCCGTTAGTCGTTATTTTTGTGTTCTAATAATTAAATACATAACGGTTTATATATTAATTATTATCCATTAATTCTTCATACGTAATGTGTGCAATCCCATGGTCTCGAGTTCGATTCTAGACATACACATTAATATTTGTCCACAAAACTTAAAAGCTCCCACTTGGACATCTATTAATAGTGTAATGACATTGGTTAGCGTCTAGCAACACGCCAATGCCCCTAGTACAACTCGAGCAGTGGTCTCCTGGAAAAACCATTCGATGATTCATCATCATACTTATCCTTTTGTTTCTAATACCACATTAATAAAGATATGGATCACAGTCATTCTTTAATTAACCATTCTGTTTCTCGTTGTTTCTGATTGAGCAAGATTACCAAATCATCTGAACGTATTCCAGATAGATCTTGGGCGTGGCCACGCAAACATCTTGTCAACCCTACGAGGGGCCCAGCAGTATTAAACTTCAAAACAAATTTGAATGAACAAATTCTCTCTTGACTACAAGCCTAACCCATGAACTTTGCAACACTCCTGAAAACATTCCTTATGGCTACCAGTAATGTATAGCGGTAAATTGCTTTACAGAAATGCACTACATCCATGACAGTTATCTGGTATCTCAAGTCTGAGGATAACTATATATACATGATTTACTTGATGACAAGATCCATAAAGTAAACTCATAAAGTTGGGATAAGTCCTATATTCAATTCATTGAATATCATGTGAAATTGGCATGTCAACGCATCAATATACTTTCAAGTATATTCTACTAATACTCAGATTTGTCTTAATTCAATGATATTCCCATATCATTAATTGACAACGGACAATTTAGAATAATCAAATTATTCAAGGATTAAACATGCAAATACATGATATATTATTAAGAAAATGTTAATCAAACATAACTAATATTTTATTTCATTAAAATAATAATTGTTCATAACATCCCATTATCCAAACACTAATCACAGATGGGCATGAAACTACTAGCAAAACGAAGTCCTATGCCTTCAGCATGTTGATAAAGCTTTCCACCAGGTAAAGCCTTCGTTAAAGGACCAGCTAGGTTATTATCTGTGTGAACTTTGAGTAAGTCGATTTCACCTATCTCCACTTGTTTTCGAACATAGTGATATTTAATCGGGAAATGTCGGGTGCCTTTCATGATTCCAGGTTCATTGGCAAATGTAATTGCGGCTGAATTGTCACAATACATCTTTATATGTTTTTCGATTGAGGGCATAACTCCAAGCCCTGAAACGAACTTCCTAATCCAGACGGCTTCCATTGCAGCTTCTGAAGCAGCAATATTCTCACTTTCTGTTGCAGACATCGCTATGGTACTCTGCTTCTTGCTCTTCCAATCCACAGCTCCTCCATTAATGACAAATACATAACCCGTCTGAGACTTCGTATCATCTTTATCACATTTTCAGGAAGCATCGCAGTAACCTGTAACACCAAGTTCTGCTTCTGGATTTCCCCCATATACTAAAAACATGTCTCTTGTAGCTCTCAAGTACTTGAGAATATGTTTAACAGCAGTCCAGTGGAGTTCACCTGGATTCTGTTGATATCGACTGGTTATATTTTGAGCAAACGCCACATCAGGCCTTGTGCATCTCACCGCATACATAATAGATCCCACAACCGAAGCATAAGGGACTCTCTTCATGTGTGCCATCTCTTCAGGTGTTGAAGCACATGCTTTGCTACTTAAGCCATGATTCTCTTGCATTGGCAAATATCCCTTCTTGAAATTTTGCATATTGAATCTCTTCAATATTTTATCAATGTAAGCACTTTGGCTTAATCCAATCAACCGCTTTGATCTATCTCTATAAATCTTGATTCCCATAATGTATGATGCTTCTCCTAAATCCTTCATGGAAAAACATTTCCCAAGATAGGCCTTAACCTTTTTCAATATTGGAATATTTTTACCCATGATTAATATGTCATCAACATATAGGACTAGGAAAATAACATCACTCCCACTAGCTTTGTGATATACACATGGCTCATCCAGATTCTGAGTAAACCCAAACCTTTTGATTTCTTCATCAAATCTCTTATTCCATTGTCGTGATGCTTGCTTCAATCCATAAATGGATCTTTAAAGTTTGCATACACGGTTTGGAAATTATGGATACACAAACCCCTTAGGTTGCGCCATATAGATGTCTTCATCTAGGCGACCATTTAAGAAGGCGGTTTTGACATCCATTTGCCAAATCTCATAATCATAGTACGCTGTTATGGCTATGAAAATCCTAATAGCCCTTATGTCAGCTACAGGAGAAAAGGTCTCCTCGTAGTCAACACCATATGTTTAAGTAAAGCCTTTAGCTACCAAACAGGCCTTGTAGGTGTGTACATTGCCATCCATGTTAGTTTTCTTCTTGAAGAGCCACTTACCTCCAACTACCTTGGCATTGGGAGGAAGGTCTACTTCAATCCAGACTTCATTGTCTCTCATGGATTGCATTTCCCCATTCATAGCAATCTACCATTTATCCTTTTCAGGATCATTCATGGCAGCTCTAGAATTAGCAGGTTCTCCAAGATCCCCTAATATAGTTTCCTCAACTTCTACGTTAAGACATAGACGTTCAGGTGCTTTCACAGTCCTTGCAGATCTGCGAATGGGAACAACTTCAGGTGGAGGACCCAGACATTTAGGTTCCACAGGAAGTTCGCTAGTGTTTTAAGAAGGTAATGTATCCTCTTGATCATCTTCCAGATCATAGATCCTCCCACTGAATTCTTGAGATATGAGATCTTTTTCAAGAAAATCTCCATACCTAGCAACAATTACTTTGTTTTCAGGTGGGTAGTAAAAGTAGTAACCCATCGTTTCCTTTGGGTATCCTAAAAAGATACACTTTACAGATCTCTGTTGGAGTTTATCTGCTGAGTCACGTTTAACAAACGCCTCGCAACCCCAGACCTTTAAATAAGACAAGTTAGGCGTTTTCCCAAACCATAACTCATAAGGTGTCTTATCAAACTTCTTGGTCGGAACCATATTCAAAATGCGAATAGCAGATTCTAAGGCATAATCCCAAAAGGATAAAGGGAGAGTTGTAAGATTAAACATTGATCGCACCATGTCCAACAATGTACGATTTCTTCTCTCAGATACACCATTTTGTTGTGGAGTATATGGAGATGTGAGATGCTGGACAATTCCATTCTCAGCTAAATAATCTTTAAACTCTTGACTCAGGCATTCACCACCTCTGTCAGATCGAAGAGCTTTAATCTTCTTTCCAATTTGCAATTCTACTTCTGCTTTGAAAACCTTAAATGTTTCAAATACCTCATGTTTATGTTTAAGTAAATAAACATATCCATAACGGCTGAAATCATCGGTAAAGGTTAAGAAGTAGCTAGCACCTCTCTTTGACACATGTCTAAGTGTTCCACACACATCAGTATGTATCAAACCAAGTAGATCAGAAGCCCTTTCCATTCGATTATTGAAAGGTTTCTTTGTCATCTTCCCAGATATACAAGATTCACATTTATCAAATGATTCATCATTGATATCTTGTAAAAGCCCATCACGTTGCATCTTTTCCATACGATTCTTGCCTATATGAGCAAGTCGACAATGCCAAAGATAAGATGAATCCAAAACATTCTTGATTCTCTTATTATTGATGTTATACATTGATTTATAATTCTTGGGTTCATTCATATCAATTTCAAATACACCATTCACAGCAACAGCATTAAAATAAAAAACATTATTTAAAGAAACTGAAATTCCATTGCTTATAACAGTATGTTTAAAACCAAATATCCAATAAACACGAAAAGGAAACAACACCTCTAACAATAGTAGGTGCATAATGACAATTATTTAAAAACAGTACTAAGCCCGAAGGCAAAACTAATTTAAATACGCCTATAGCTTCAACAGCTGCATGTGCTCCGTTACCCACGTGCAAATATTGTTCTGCATAGGCCAGTCTCCGTTCAACTCTAAACCCCTGCAGTGTATTGCAAATATGAATACCACATCCATTATCGTATACCCAGTAATTTATTTTATGAGTTAATGAAAATAATTCAATCATGAAAAAGTCACCTGAAGTGCTGGGTTTACCAGCCTCAGCCTTCAACTTCTTCACACGCAACTCCCGAAGATATAGTGGACAGTTTCGCTTCCAATGTCCTATCTCATGGCAGTGGTGACAAGCCTGATCCTTCTTGTTAGGATTCACCTTGTTCTTCTTAGGGTTGTTCTTCTTGGGCATAGATTGATAGGCCATAACTTGTTTACCCTTGTCAACCTTACCCTTATCCTTCTTATTCGCCTGCGGTTTTGGCTTTTGGATCCTACCTCCTTGTATAGCTAATACCTGAGGAGTAGGTGCTTTGTTTGGTAAACCCTTCTCATAGTCCACAAGCATTGCAAGTAATTCCGTGACTGTCTTTCCCTTTCAAAGTGGTTTTTGAAAGTAGAACTTAGTACAACATTATCGGGTTGAGCCATTTCTACAGAAAAAGTTCAAATATTAGTATTCTGATAATACAACTTTTCAAGAAAATAAAATACCTAGGAAATATTCATATAACCATTTAATCTTCTTGAAAACTAGGATCCAAATTTTCATAGTTTCACTACATCAGTTGATCTACTAGTAGTGAAAGTACAAAATATGGTAATCTGTCGAACAATAATCGGCAAACAATTTCCGACTCCTAGATCATTATGGGATTTACATTTGCCAAATACGATTCGCAAAGTAAGCATGTTTCATCTCATCTCATGCCTTAAGTTTTTAGGTCTCACTAACAACTTAATTAAGTCGTCTAATTTAGAAACAGCAAATTCTTCATTACTGGTCTCACGCATAATGGAAATTTACCTTTTCAATAAAATCTAGGTAAGGTCTCACTTAGGCTAAATAATAACTTCAAGTGTTTCTTATAATTAGATGGCATGAACTTAAATTTTTAGGGTACTAATTTTGATGTGTCAATCAAAATATGTATGAAGAAGCATGCACACATCTTCGTATCATAAGTTTTCAAAACATTTTTATTTACCAATTTAGGCTAAGATTTAAATAAACAAAGTTTTAATTGAGGTATTGGGTTTACCAATCAAAGAATTGCCTACAATTATCGCCCACTATATCCTACTGCTGCATGAGTCAAAAGACCCAAGTTTTTCGGATAATTACCACAAAGTGGCATGTGGAATTGAGGTCAATTCACCCTTAAGATGATTTTGTACATAAAATAGCTTACTTGGTAGCTCCAATTTCACGCACAAAGGAGCGGAGAGACAAACGTCAGCACTAAATGCCAATTAAAAACACATCTCTTTCGGTTTGACAATTTAATGTCAATCCTCCTTATACCCCTCTTATAGTTTGTCAAAACTGGGTAAGCCGTTCACACTATTAGTACAAAACTCATCACTCAATTAAAAGTTTATGACTTTAAGTCTTAAAAACATGTAATAAAGTATAATTTTGCTAGTCTCGCCTGGGAGCAAATTACCGTGTGAAGCGAACCACTATTGGCACATAAGATTTTGCAAGATCTATAATTTATTACAACAAGTTTCATAGTTATTTAGTCCATTTATTTTCTATTCCAAAAATTACCCTTTTTTGCTTACAACGTGTCATACAATTTAGACAAAAAAACAAGTAATTAATAAAAATAAACTAAATAAGCACACATAATCTTAACAATTAATTTATGTATCATGTAGCCACATGCAAACTTGTTGATAAAACCTATTAATAATCTTTCTATGTTTCATTATGCATATATTTAACTAAGACTATCACCTACAATGGTAGGTGAGCCACATGCATCGACGTATCGATTGCGTTAGTCTTAGCAAATATATACCAAATAACACATAATAGATTCATTAATATAATTAATTGAGGTCTTCCCCAATTTTAGATCTATCATAATTACATGTGTAAATTAACTTAACAATTAATCAAATCTAATCCATGATAAACATGCATGTTTCATCATGGATTAATACAAGTCATAAGATACGCACTTTAATCACATAAACATGTTACAATTTTAGGGTTTCAAAACTACAAAACTAATTTTTAATTATAAGGGCATCGCCCCCCCCCCCCTCTTAAAAAATTAGGGTTTCGATTTTTTAAACCCTAAAAATTGATTTAACATCAAAATCTAATCCAAGATTCGTTGTTTATGTGTTTCGGTAATTTATTACATGTTAAAACAGCTCGTGATGCCACTTTTAGAATTTAATAATCATGACTAGTTCATATATTAATCTAGTAATCATCAAACACATATGCGGAAGCGTAGGATCTAATTTTAACACATAAAGAATTATGAAACATAAAGTGAACGTACCTTTTGATTCTAGCACAACAAGAATCAAACTTCAAATCTTCTTCAATCTTTATCAAGAATGGATTAACGAGATACCCCTTACCGTTTTGTATCTCAATAAAAAATATTAACTATAGTGAGTTGATACCACAATCTTGTACACACGTACTATAACCAAATTAATGTTTATGCTAGTAATGTAAACACAAATAAACCAAACAATTTTGTTTATGAAAAACAAAGTGGATCGACCCTTAAAGGGTTTAGTTCGATCGGCCTAGCAAGAAGAAGAAGAGAAAAAGACTTTAGGGTTATAGTAAGAGTGCAAGAGTTATTGAAACAATAACCCTAGGTCTTGTATTTATAGATTGAGAATCTTGGAGGACAAGTTGGCAATGGGTTGGGTATACCAAGCCCATGCCGATCGGCCAAGGAGTCCTCAAGGGATTTCGGAAGCTTCTTGTTCCTCTAATTTCATCTATAGTCCTTCTCTTATTCCCTAACAGTCGTTAGTCAATTCTCGTTAACTGCTTAACGTCCGTTAGTCGTTATTTTTGTGTTCTAATAATTAAATACATAACGGTTTATATATTAATTATTATCCATTAATTCTTCATACGTAATGTGTGCAATCCCGTGGTCTCGAGTTCGATTCTAGACATACACATTAATATTTGTCCACAAAACTTAACAGTATATACAGCAGAAGGCCGGTATCAGTATAGTTGTTATGCGCCTTCTTTGTGTGTGTGTGTGTGTATATATATATATATATATATATAGCATTCTTGTTATAAGATAATTTGTAGTGAATTTATTACGAATAAAGCTATATGTCATCAACATTCTGTAAATTTTACTGTAGTCTTTACTTTTTAAGACAAGCTATGACGTGTCTAAGAGCTTTGAGTTATTTAAGTTCTCCGTCACTCAAATTACATCATCATTGCATATGATATTACATTTCCTGGGCTTCACCTTTTTCACAAAATCTCAAAAGATATTTTGATGAATAACGTGCACATACTGATGCCAACAAAGTTGTTTATTGGCTACTTGTAAAAAGCTAGTTGAAAAAGGGTACGAGTCTTCTTCAAGTGATGATACTTGGCACAAGGATAAATTTGAAGCCAACGAACGACTAAAGTGTGAGGAACTAGTTATCCCATATGATCCACCTAGAATCATATTGGAAAATTTTAAGGTTACGAGGTATACTATCAGTCCTGAGGAGAGCTACGTTTGTGTCAAAACTAAGTCACATAAGGAGTTGCCAATAACTGAGAAGAACATGTTGCAATTAAGAAGGATGGTTGAGTGCCATTGCCACTAGATTGGGTACACTAATCATGCTCGATTCCTATACAAGCACTACGTGTATTGACTATTGGGGTCGTCTAGATTTTGCGCGTGCATTGATTGACATTAAGGTTGATCATCTCCTCAAAGATACTATGGTGATTGCTATTCAGTATGTGGGGGGTTCGGATTCTTATTTGCATACAATTAAGGTGGAATATGAGTGGAAACCGCCAAGATGCGGTAGTAGTTTGGTGTTCGGTCATGATGATAGTCAATGCCCTAAACATGTGGTTTATGCAATCTGGAGCGAAAGTATGGGCTGATGTAAGGAGACAAAGTAGACCAAGTCATGCGAAGAATGTTGCTGGCCAAAATAATGGGTTCTAAGTTGCACAAAAAACCGTAATACTAAAGGTAAGCAACATGCTAAGTCAACGGGTTTTAAACCTAAGACATTTGTGTATCATCTTGTTTCTAACTCTAGTGGAGGTGGAACGTCAAAAAAGAATCAAAGTGAAGTGAAAAATGGGGCCATGACTTTGAAAAAAGATAAAACTAATATAACCTCGAGTTATAATACTAAGGGACATGTGAACTCAGATGATATAACCCTGGTTACTCTGAATAATTCGTTTAAAGCATTGAAGGACGATAACAAGATTTTCGAGACTATGGATACTTCAATTGCTGGAAACGTTGGTAATACCGCCAAGGATGCGGAGAAGGCCGTAGAAGAGAGTGATAGTGATGTTGATGAGGTTTTCGATGAGACTGCTTGGCTAGTGGAGGTGCAAATGATGCAAGCATATATGAGGACGAAGATTATGACATCTATGATACCTATGATCTTGTTGGTTTAACAAAAGAACAATTGGCATTTTGTGATGCGATGGATTTTAATCTTCGTGGTCGAATTAGGAGATAACTTATGTTTGGTGTCTTTATGAGTCAATTGTAAGCTAGTGGCTAGTGGTTTTTTCCTTTTATAGGAGTAGTTTATCTTGTTATATATGTTTTACCGCCTATGTAACGAGCTGAGATGTGGGATTCACTCACATCCAATATACTTAACTATTTTTTGGAGTAATATATTTATCAAGTGAAATTCCTTTTGCCAAAGAAAAAAGAGATGGTGTGATGAGAGAGGCTCAAAAGGCTGATCTTATCAAGAAAGCAAAGTAGGCATGACGTAAGTTTAACTTAAAGACTCATTAATAAACAAAATTGCTTATCGGGAGACACCTGCGCGTTTTTATTTAGTTTGAATTCGATTTTTAGGTTTGTGTTTCCTTTTGAATACTTTAGGATTTGGTTTTTATGTCTTTATGAACTGGTACATAAATGAAGAAAGGACAAGGTGCGTATTTTCGCTTTTGAAAAATTTTAATTACTGCTAGAAAATTAGTTTCGTAGTCTTTACGTGTAGGGACTAAACCCCCTAAGCCGTATAAGCTACGGAGTCAATTTCCTCAAAACTGTTGCTTGTTTACGGCGTATAGACTTTGTTGTCTAGACTACGTAGATAAGTACTTTCCCAGTTTTAAACAGTTTAACCTATTAACGGCATAGAAGTTTCATGCTTACGTTGTAGCGGGTATTTATCAAAGTTTAAAAACCATTTTCCATATTATATTTTTAAGCCATTTTCGTTTTTATTTTTATTTAGTGTCTTTGATCAAGCTAGTTTATCTATGATGTTGCGTTTGGTGGGTTTGCGAATGTTTTTCCTATAGGGATAATTGATTTTGCTTCGAGAACATGTCATGGAACATGTACTCGGATGTAAATCTTCAATCATACCGA
Source organism: Artemisia tridentata subsp. tridentata (assembly GCA_021014915.2). NCBI lineage: Eukaryota > Viridiplantae > Streptophyta > Magnoliopsida > Asterales > Asteraceae > Artemisia > Artemisia tridentata. The sequence goes on along the minus strand of CP139507.1, from coordinate 95,576,345 downwards.
GAAAATTCAGGGGAGTATTTTGTTTTAATTCTACTTTTTCTCTTTAAAATTTAGCTATTTTGTACAATTGGGACATTATATATACATCTCAAATGGGGAAAGATACTAGAATTAAACCTATTTGATAAGTAGAATTAAACCTACTTGATTATATTGCCTTTGTTTTCTAACTTTTTATAAGAAATTATGCCATTTTTAAAATTCTAACATGTTTTTCATTACTTAACTAGATAGATCTTAGCCAATCGCAATGTCCCTTTATATTCATGTATTCCACATAAATGAGTGTGCCGATAGCTGTAGTAGACTTTAAAACTTGGCTCGGTATAGTATTTCGAGATCACCAAAATGAGCATTACATTAGGTTTTCTTAGTGTAATCAGTTTAGGTAATTTGAGAAGTCAATATTTTAAGATTAACCCAAATAGCCCATATGTGTTTATTTGTGTGCGTTTTGACTTGTCACATTGACTTCTCATTCTACTCGTGAAACCATTTTGTTGTACTCATTATAAGTACAAGATACCCTTTGAAAAACTCGTATGGGTCATTCTTTCAGTTGTCTAAAGCCTATATTATGTTATTGTTTCGTTATGGGATTGCTAGTTGCTTAAAGCCTAGCCTACTGTGTAGTTTTAAGTCCTAGTCATGGGATTGCTAGTTGCTTTGGTTAGTTTGGTATTATTTGAAGATTCAAGAATGTGTGTATATTGAAGGCATATCATTTTGATCATGAAGACCCCTTAGTTTTAAGTATTTTTGTGATTATAGTTCATCTCAAGTGGGGGGAAGAAATTGTATTTTTATTTTACTTGTTAAAAAATAATAAACCAAAGAAAATGCTGTGTTTAGTTGTCTATTTATCTTATTTAAACTCTTTATTATTGTGTTTATTTAGTTTAAAGTTTTTAGAGCTGGTTATAAAACCAACTAATTTAGTTTTGTTTGAAGGTTGAGTTAGTGTGCTTATTCATTTGCCTTTATGATCAAGTTATGTAACATTTGAAGGCATTATGAATTTCAAACATGTATCCAACACACTAACTCATTATGGGATGACGTCTCCATTGGTTTGTGGTTTGATTGTGACTAGCCATAGGGGTTATGGACTTAGGACTATCTGTTTGTTTTATTTTTATTTTTACACCGTTTATAAAGTGAATCTCATGTCTTATCCTACCATGTTTAACCCTTAAGCCTTTTACATTTTAACCCAATATCGCATTTGAAAATTATTTAGACCTAGAATTTAGTGGTGGATATGTGTATACTTGTCTAGCCTATTATAGAATACTTGCCATGACTGAGCAATTGAGTGATCACCTCCAAATTGAAACACGTAGATTAGTTAGAGTATGAGTGTTTTTTATTCCCTTTTTGTGAGGTGCTCGGTTTCAAAATTTCTAGCTTAGGTAATTTATAAACTCATATTTTCCAGTTTTACTTGGGAAATATCTTTTCATAAAGAAGAAGTCAAGCGAAAGGATATAGTGTTTTTAGTATCATTATCCCATGTATATTGCTCATTATTAATGCTTTTTATATACAATTTGGTGTTTATACATCAAATAGTATAGTGTTTATTAATGCTTTTTATACGTTACGTCGTATAGAAATTTGGTACTTAATTCCTTTCTATTTAAATAGAAATATGCTTTCTATTTACATAACGTAACTTATACATCGGAGCATAATCATAACGTAACGTATACATCGTATTGGTGTATATTTCTATACGACGTAAAATATTTGAAGACTTGTTGATCATTCAACCGCCATGAATTCTATGGCGTAGATTACCACTTACCTCTACATCGTGGCCAATGGATACTTTAAGGTGTTTTTACTACAAAGCATATAAGGTGTAGACACTCACTTAGCTCTACGTCATAGAGAGATCGAGGGCACCAAACCTTATAGATACAAGCCCTAATTCAACCATTATTCAACACACACATCAAGGCTCGACTTAGGGTTCACTCAAGGACGAAAACAACCATTTTCGTGCTTCAATCCAAGGGAGGAAACACCACGATTCATCATCATTATCAATAGATTGAGTTAGTTTGATTATTTTTAACACTATGTTTATTATAATCTTTGATTTAAACATTTTTCCTGATACTCATACTATGATTCCCGGCTAAACACCTTGTGTGTTAGCCTCATTGTGATTCTATGACTAATATGATTTGACTTTGTAATTTGGTTTATTGATTGTATTGGATCTTTTATATGCTTGTCGTTAAATCCTTGTATTTAGATATTAATTAGAATCACTTAGTTGAAGATAGGTTAGTTATTAGGTTACAAGCTGAAAACTAAACTATTAGATTGACTAACGGACAACAAAGCCTTCTTAGTTGCCGGTTATGATCATTATCCTTGCCTAGGTGAGACTAGTCGATTAAAAAGTGCAAGTAAACAAATGTTAGTGAACACTAATAGGCGTTTAATGCTAAGAAGTGGAAATGTTAGCATAGACAAGTCATATAGAGTAGTCGGGATCTTAAAGACTAAAACTTAGTTGGTAAATTGCTATAGACTTAGGATTAATTAACTAAGATTTATAGGCTTAAGTTGCAGTGATCAATATGGGCTTAGGTGATATTAGAACCACTGATAAAATCATGAACTAGGCATTGCATGTATAATTAGGTCATAAGACTCATAGAGGATTAACGAGATTAGCACTATTTCTCCCTCTGATTTATTGCAGTTAAATTCCTTTTAAGCTTTAATTCTTAGTTTAATTTAATTAGTTACGAAATACATAATCGCGTGGATTCAAAGCACAACCTGGAAATGTTAATTGCTTCCATTAGGTTAGTTAAAGTTTCTTAGTAATCACCAATAACTAGTTCTTAAGGTTCGACACCCATATTTTCCATAGATACACTACTACACGATAGGGTACGCTGCTTTTAAGTGTGTAGGAATAGTCTAGGTAATATATGTTATCAAATTAAGACAAGATAAATAACACATCACTACTAGAAAAAGGGCTTTCCTTGACTCGCATTTTATGACGCACACTAAAAGATGACGCGCAAATAGCAGAGTCATAAAATAAGAGTCATAAAGAGTAAATTTTGTATTTGGGATGACTCGTTTTCAGAAGCGTCATAACATAGGGTCATAATCAGTTAAAATTTAGCCTGAAAGATGACGCTCGTTTTGCTTCGTCATAAATAGGGGTCATCTCCTTCGTTTTTTTTTTCCCCAAATAATATATACACTGCACACAACACACACTTCCCCGCTCTACCACACACACTTCCGCCCTAATTTCCCATCTCAAAATCTGAAATTAAAACTCTCAAAACACTCCCGCCCCTCTCAAAACTCACAAACCCCTCTCAAAACACTCGACATCAGTTTGCCCTAATTTGCCCTAATTTGCCCTAATTTGCCATAATTTCCCATCTCAAACCCCTCTCAAAACTCTCAAAACACTCGACATCAGTTTGAAAGGTATGCCCTAATTTGCCCTAATTTAATTTGTTTGTAGAGTTTTATGTTTTCTGCTTTAATGTAGTTGTAGAGTTTTATTTAGGTTATAAAATCAATTTATTGTTAAGTAAATAATGTAACATGTATAGTTTGTGAATAATTTGCCCTAATGTAGTTGTATAGTTTGTGAATAATTTGCCCTAATAGTTAACTGTAAATAATGTAACATCTATAGTTTGAACCCTCAAACCCTAGGAAAATGTCTTCATCATCTTCGTATGTTTCAAAATACAAAGAAAGGACCATTCAAGAAATTGTTGCTGCTACACACTGTGAATGTCGAGTACCATGTCCAGTTAAAGAGCAAGTGGCTTGGACCCCTACGAATCCTGGAAGGAGATTCAAGGCGTGTCCAAAAAGGGAAAAGCATAAAAAATGTGATTTTTATGGGTTTCTTGACCCGGAGCTACCAAGTGAGTATTACAAAGCTAGGTTTTTCAGTTTGTACTTGGAAAAAGAGAGATACCTAGAAATGTTAAATGGGAATGGATCTAAGGAAGCCACTCAAGTTTGTAATACTCAGATGCAACAAGTGAGGGATGATGATACTATGGAAGTTTTAAAATTGCAGATGCAAGAAATTAAGGAGGATTTGACTGTTATTAAGTCAAAAGTGAATGGTAATGATAAAATTAGAATGTTCCTTGGTTTGGTTGTTGTGGTGATTGGTATTGTGGTTGCAGTGTCTATGATGATGAACTAAATATGTGTAAAGTTTGTTTATTAGTACATTATGGTATGGTTTATTTTCTTGTAATGTATTTTGACTTTATAAAGTCAATCTCTTTAATGGCAATGAAAGAATTTGCAATTTTCAATAGTATATCAATGTGTTTTATGCAGATTTGTTGTAATGTAAATTGGTTTTTTATGTATATGCAAAGCAAGCAGAATCAGAACCCATACTAGCATAACATGGAACTGCATTACAAGTTTTTGGTATGAAAATAACTGTTTATTTTGTTTATTTTAAAACAAAAGATGGCCTCGGGTTCTGATTCGGACCGCGAAGAAGCTGCAGTTTCTGGTTCTGGTTCCAAATTGCATAGAGGCCCGACAATAAAAGCGAAGGCGAATAAAAAAACAGTTGTTACTTATAATAAAAGAGGTGTGCCAACTGGACCGGGAGCAAGAAAACTGTCTACTTTTGAGGGATTGGTGGCAAGATCTATGGTTCTCATAACCTATGATTCTTGGTTGAACGTAGATAACGAAACAAAGGAAGCATGTTGGCAATATGTTAAGGTAAGTATTTTATTATTTTATTCTAACTATGTTTTAGTTTTAGTATTTTATTCTAACTATGTTTTGATTCATTTTTTACGTTTCAGACATATTTTGCACTTGACGAAAAGAGTCGGAAGCAAGTTCTCCAATCAATCGGGGTAAAGTGGAAAAACTTCAAACATAATCTTTATAAGAAGTTCATTAAGCCACTAAAAGATGATATGTCTAAGGAGGCCAAGAAGCAATTATATACTCCTCCTGAAAATTATCCGTCCGTTACAAAAAAAGACTGGAAACTTTTCGTATCACAAAGAACTAAGCCTGCGTTTGAGGTATTTGTTTAAGTTTCAAAAAACAGTTATTTATCACAAAAACAGTTACTAACATGTTATTTGTATATACTTATGCAGGAAATAAGTCAGAAGGCTTCAGCTAACCGTAAACGTAACAAGTACAACCATCATTTGAGCCGAAAGGGATATGCCGGACTCATTTCTGAGATAGTATGGAATTTATTGCTTATGTTAACTTTTTTATTGCTTGTTGATGCTTTTTAACTTTTGCTTTTAACTTTTTTAGATGGAAGAAACCGGCTTAGATGAAGAGGAGATTGATAGGACAGATTGTTGGAAAAAAGCAAGAGAAATGAAAAAAGGAGGTTTCGACCCAGCTGTCCAAAAAGTTGTCGATAAAATTGTAAGTATTCATATTTAACAGTTTTATTTTGGTATGTTTTAGTTAGTTTTGTTAACTTTCAGTTAGATTTCTCAGTTAGCTGCTTAGTCTCGTTAGATTTCTCAGTTATATGATTGTTTACTCAGGAGATGCTAAAGAAGGACAAGGATTATTCAGAGGATCCAATGGGAGCACTAGATTTGCTTACAGAGGCCCTGGGTACTAAAGAAACACGTGGGCGTGTACGTGGGATGGGTCGATATGTAACACCGCACCAGTATTTTTTAATACCCAGGAATGTCAAGCAATACCTGAAACAATATGATAAGATGATGAATAAACGGCTAAAAGCTGTTGAAGATGAGTTAGAAAGAAGAAGATGTGCAAGTACCAATGCTTCGGAGGGTGCAAGTAATTCTCCAACGTTGAGTGATGAAGACGAAGAACCAAATGTACCAAGTGATAAATCATGCTATCTTGCGGTCGACGATCCTGGCAATATAGTCGCCAAAGGAACCATAATGAAGCATACTGACTCGGGTATTTGAAGTTAAATTACTTATTTAATATTTATATATATTCTTACTTATTTAATATTTATTTGTTCATATATTAGATGGGAACATTGAAGTTACGGTGGACACATCTGTTCAAGCAGAAGCTTTGATACCGAATCCAATTCCCGAAGAGTTCGTTGAGACTGTTAAAGATGCCATTGGGTACATGCTAAGATGGCCGAGTCACCTAGTCATTCCATGCTCTGGTTTGGTAAGACTTTTTTATAAAACAGTTTAATCATTAGAACAAAATGGTTTGGTAAGACTTTTTTATATTTTTGCAGAACAAGATAGTGGCCAAAAAGAAGGAGAAAAAGGCTGCTGATCAAGACAAGGAGAAAAAAAGAAAAACAGGAAAAGAACAAAGAAAAAAAGAACAAAGAAAAAAAAAAGGAAACAGAAAAGAAGAAGAAAGAAAAGAAGAAGAAGAAAAAAGAGAGTTGGGCAGTGTGATTCACAAGAAAAAAGAAAAGAAGAAGCGAAAAAGAGAACCCGGCAACGAAGAAGTGACGACGATGCCAAAAACAGGTACGATGCCAAAAACATCATATTTTTACAGTCATGTTTACAGTTATTTTTAGTGACCAGAAACTGTTATGTTTACAGTTGCAGTTGAAGAAGGAAAAAGCCCAGAAACTCTCGCCTCCATTTCAAAAGCAACTGAGAATGTGCAATGCGCAGAAACTCTCGCATCCATTGCAAAAGTGACTGAGAAAGGAAATCCGTTGAAAAAAATGATGACGAGAGGTCAGAAGAGATTAAGGAAAAGAATTGAAGAAAGGATGGGATTGAAAATGACTGCAATGATGGTTAATGGACAAGTTGCAAAGGTCGATTGCATAAAAGTGCAATGCGAGGACGATTTGTTTGGGCACCACAGTTACACGTACTTAAATTGGAATGATTTTGACAGTCTATTTTCAATGGATGAGTTAAGTGGGGCTGTCGTTGCTTCTTATATCATGTAAGTGATAAATATAGTTTATAAAAAATTGGTACTTGTATGTTAACAGGACTAATTGAATGTAAACTTTGTATGTTAATTGTTAACAGGTACTTGTATGAGCAAATCAAGAATGGGTCACAAAGAGATCATGGAGTTTGTTTCATGACCCCGACTGCGACCATGCATCATGAACGTAAAGCGAGGGCCAAGAATATCGAGGAGGCAAGTCGAGTTATTGCAACAAGGTTATCTACAAGGAAGCAAAATGACCTCATCTTATTGCCATACAATCCCGGGTTAGATTTTCGACAACATTTAAATTAATTAATAAAAATTAACATTAATTAACAGAATTTGTTTGTTGTTTGTAGAGGACATTGGGTGTTAGGTGTGCTTAACATGAAGACAAGTACCTGCTATTATCTTGATTCCCTATCGGTTAGCGACGTCAATCATCAGTTCAAGCAAATAGTGGATGCGTAAGTAATACAAATTATAGAATCTTTATGATGTATGATGTAATACTTAACTGGGTTAATTCTTTGTAGGGCAATTGCATTGTATGATGTACAAGCTGGAACCAATAAGAGGACTAAACTTAACTGGGTTAATTCTAAGGTTAGTTATTTGTTATGGCTTATTTGCATCTCCTAGCTTATTAATAGTCTAAGTAATACTAGTGTAGAGTGGTTTTTAGTTTTAATCAGCTTAGTATAGGGTAAAATTGCAATACAGATCAGTGTAAGGGTGTTTGGTTTAATACAGCTTATAGGTTAGTTTGGGTATAATCTGAAAAGCACTGTTCATGTGCCAAGTTTCTGAGTTTGATTGAACTGATTCAAAGGTATTTTAGTTGTTCTCATCAGAAGATAGGGCAGTTTGATGGTTATTTAAAGTCTGCATTTAGATATTTTAGTTTTGAGCTCTTATCTGCCCTAATAAGCTTAGCAATAAGCTGAACTTAATTTGAGTTCATTTTGGCTTTGCTAGTTAGTTCCTATGAGTTGGTCTGCTGTGGAGTAGTCTTGCTCAAATTTTGCGCCAAATTCCTAATCTGCTACCATGTACAGATTGTTTTGCAGCAATTAGTTATCTGCACTGCTGATCTAGGATCAAAATTTGGCTTATCGTATCTGCTTTAGGTCCTAATTTTTGGAATCTAGGTAGGTTAGGTAGTGGTCTTTTGGTGCATAATCTGGTATTTGAGTTTCACCTTATTAATCAGCTTATAACTGATCTGCAAATAAGCCCATATACCTTGTGCAGATTAATAATCAACTGTAGTTGCATATCATATACAATTTGTGTTTCTTGTGTAGTGTCCAAGTCAGCCCGGATGCACCGAATGTGGGTACTTCGTGTTGAAGTTTATGAAGGAAATAGTTAAACATGGAGTTCGGCCTCTCGAAAATGACAATGTAAGTAGTTAACTGTTTTAATTAGTAGAACTGTTTCTAAAATGTTGTTTTATTTTGACTAGATTGGTGGTGATAGCAATGAGTACACGGATGCGGATTTCGACGATATTCGAGAAGAATGGGCAATTTATGTGTCGAATTTCATTTTTAGGTAGAAATCGATCGTTTATACGTAGTAACGACTTTAACTAATTATCGGTGTTGACATGAATCTGTTATGTAATGAATTGATAACGCATGGTTTTGATATATGAAATGCGTTAATTTTGTACAATTATCATGTTTATTGTCAGTAATTATTTATTTATATAATCAGGTTTTAATTAAAAAACAGAAAAAAAAAAAAAAAAAAAAAAAATTTGATTTTAAGGTAATGACTCGCAAAAACATATGTCAGAAAAGTGTGTCATAAAAGTTAGTCAAAATGATTTTAAGGGTAATGACACGCAACGTGGGTCATAAGTGCGAGTCATAGAGGGATGACGCACAAATGCGAGTCATGAATATTTATGACGGGTCTTTCCTTGACTCCAATGTGCGCGTCATAAGGTCTCTTCTTGACTCGCATCTGGAGTCAAGGAAAGCCCTTTTTCTAGTAGTGAAGATAAATAACACATCAATAAAAGAATGTTGTAAATGAGTAAATGATATATCTTGCAATTAATGTGAAATACATTCAAGAGCATTTACTCTACCATAGAACCAAGTTTATGAGTATATTCAGTGGTTAGTATAATTCTTACTTAAACATTAACTTTGGTTTAGATTTAAGTTAGTGAGGAGATCACCAAACAATTGTCATTCAACTTAGATTGTTATTCCGCAAACAATCTTAGTAAGTTTTTTTATTCATATCTAACAAGAATTTAAACGTCGTAAAAATTGCGTAAATTGTTCTTACTTAGCTTGTTTATCTTGTTAAATGTTTTTGAACACACTTTACCAAACATGAAAGTTGGTTAGTTAAACTTAGTTAATATTTGTAACCAACGAACAGGATTTTCATTAACTTTCATATCCACCATGAATTCAAGAGGGAGATACCAAAGTTTAACCAAAGTGGTTCAAGAACAAAGTGAATTTTAACATCCGTAAAAAGCTTTTTAAAAAGAAAATATATTGAAGAGTCATTTTCTCAAACAAACATTATGAATAACTTTAACCCTAAAGGAAGATCTGTAACACTTCATGCTTCCCACCCCAAACTTCTCTTTTGATCGATCATTCCTTTGTGAAGTTCTATGGTACCAATAAAATGCCAAGGAAAAAAGTTCACTTATCTATTTCTTTACATGTTTCTTTCTTCTTTTTCCACCTTTTGTCCACTCAAGAACCACCCAACCTTCATTGCAAGTAAAATTATTCAAACTTTGAACAAGCAGGTATAAGTATATTAGTTTACGAGATTAGAACCTTTAAGGTTTGATTTCTATGTCTTGATCAAGATTTCTTGCCTTTTATATTTATTATATAAAGGTTGGTTCATGTTTGCATTCATGTCACTTGAACTAATGAGATATAAAACCCTACAATGATAATCTGATTAGATTTGTTCAAGTTCCTAAAACTTAATTTAATTATATGACCTTTTTCGCCAATGACCTAAAGATCTAATGTTTAAATTCAGTCATCCAAACGAGCTTAATAGATTTATAGGGGCATGTCCATAAAATGATGTATATAGGTAATCTTTTCTTATATATAATTTCTAGTATTGGTCTCAATATACCTAAATATGTCCAACTTTAGTTTCGAGAGCTATACGAATGTCATTTGTGTGTTTTCTGTAGATGAAGCTGATTAATTTGGGCATTAGGCGTGCAAATTAAAGTTCAATTTTCTTCTTTGTTTTAGCCTGCTAAATAGGACATGCATGATCGACCAAAAGAAAAGTGAGTTATAAAGGAACAACAAAATAAACTTTTTTTAGTCTGATATAATTTTCGGTAAATGAAAAGAGGTTTTTTCTTCACTCTCCCTTAAAAATAATAAAACTATGATTAGTCGATAATTTCAATGCGTATTGTGATATACATATAGTTTTTTAAGAGGTAGGTAAATATTAAGTTGTCTAACATGTAAGCTTACATGTGAAACACTTCAAAATCACCAAAACATGAAACACTTCAAAATCACCAAAACGTAGGTCACTTTGATCAAATTTTTTTCAAAATTTAAGTAGTGAAACTAATGTACGAGTAGTGGAAATGTTTTTAATCGCCAATTGAATTAGATCAAATCATCATTCAATATGGAAATACTTGTTTTAATAATATAAAACACTCAACATTATGATGTAGAAAAAACATCTTATAGTGAACCCACCTTTAAGGATGTTATGTGCAATTAAAACAAAACACTAATAAATGATGTAGTTTTGATGCCTTTTTTTGAGACGACGTAATTTTCAAAAGTTTATGTGTGAGATGACTTAATATTCACTTTCCTTTCTTTTAATCTTACTTAAGTCATCTTATAATCACAAACTTCTTATAAAATGATAAGAATGTTTATAGATCAACCCAATGTGACCCATCGTGTATTGTAAACGCATCCATGTTATCCATGCGGTTCGTATATGCATTTTGCTACATTTATACTACCAATTATTGTTCCTGGATACAAAGTACTTTACAAATCTTGATGCTTATATGCGATTGATTTGTTAGTAGTATAACATTATTGTTTTTTTCTTTTTCTTTAATCTCAGTATTTACTCTGAAAAAAGTAATAAACTTTTTCCTCACAAAAAGAGAGCATCAAGGCATCTCCTACCATGCATGCATTCTAGAGAACCCATTAAAAGGAAGACACTTTTTTACAAGCTCTAGAGAAGATCACCTTTTATAAAAAGTATAATTTTAATCACCTTTTTGGTGTGGGGGTTTAAAACTTTTGTCACGAAGAAGCCTCCAAATAGTGTGGGATTATGTGTTGCAATTTAGATTATTTGTACACATAATAACACACGTGAACATGACTCACTTGTATAATGGCTTCATGTAGTTCATCATCTCGTTATTATCAAATGAGATATACCAAAGAAGAAATAGCTCGTATGACACATTGTACTTGTAAGTTCCCAATCTATGAACAAGTGGCATGGACTCCTGAGAATCCTGGTTGAAGATTCAAAGGTTGTCCCACACGTGTAAGTTTCCAAGTTCAAAACATATGCATAAGTTGTTTTTGTTACTTGCTATTAACTTTTGTTTTATAACTTGCATAGAATAAAGATAAAAAATGTGATGTGTATGGATTTCTTGATGATGAGTTACCATCACAATACTACAAAGACCTTATGTACAAGCTGTATAAGGACAACCTGGAGTGCAACCTAGACAGCCTTACCCACCAAGATGATGGTCAAAAGCTAATTGCAAACAAGCCAACCGATGAACTCCCCATGGAACTGATTTACAAAGAATTGAATGAGTTAAAGGTCAAGGAAAAAGTCTATGACGTGTTCTTGCTTGGTTTCACCTGTTTCATGATTGTCCAGATGGTGTTGATTGCAGAGATTCTTGTGTCCATTAGAAAGTAGTGGTTGCTGTAATGTAGTATGCATTAATGCTTTTGAAGTTGTTAACTAGTTTATGTTATGTAATGTTGTGTCCCTAAGATACTAATGTTATGTATTATATCATGAACCAATGTAATGCACAATCTTTTGTTAGCAGTTGCTCAATCTTATGTTAAGCAATGTTATGTCAATTCTCAGTTATTTTGTAGCATACAATATACAATATAACAAGTTAATTAAACTTGACCAAATGAACACAATCACATAAACTTATATCAAAATGTGTTCTTTCATAACATCAAGAGTTTGTATAGAAGTACCTTACAATGTTACAACCAGAACACAGCCATCCTAGTTAAACTACAATGCCCTTCAGTAGACAAAATAGGGCTGAGTAGTGGCATGAAATGCAGCACTACTTTACATATGTTACAGATCACAATAGTGGCAATAATTGCAGCACTATATTAGTTTCCTTTCCTAACTAAACTAGGCCCTTCCATGGACAAAATAGGGCAAAATAATTACACATACACATCATAGTAGCCAGTTTTTTTATGCACATACAGCAGTTACCAAAATATGTGCAATTGTACAGGTGTTTTATGTTACTAGTCAAGGAGTATTTCATTGTCCACACTTGAACCTGGTCCTGTTATAGGTGCAAACAATCTTTATTGGAGAATTCTTTGACTCCTCATTCTTGGTGGTAGCATTTGACGTGCAGGTCTTTGTCTTGGTTGTTACATTGGTTGTGGTTCAGCTAATCTTGTTTCTCTTGCAATCACTCCATCTCTTGTCAATCTTCCTGGCAAACCACTGCTTCTACCCCTGACAGATGTTGTTCCTCTTCCACCCCTGACTGATGTTGTTCCTCTGCCACCCCTCATTCTTCTTGTTTCAACAATTTCACTTTGTGCAGCTTTCTGAGATCTTGTTACAACATTGCTGGCCACTACAACTGCTCCACCAACTTGAGATTGTTGTGTACCTACTAACATATACAGTTTGTGCTTTTGAGTATGTTCACTTATTTTATAGCAAAAATACATAAACTTTATAAATGTATCTTAACTTAGGTTTACCTGCTATGTTTTCACCATTAGTAGGTATATCTGTTCTGCCTGGCATAGAAGAATTAAATTGTTGTTGATCCTCAATTGTATCTGAGCTTGCAGCATCCATTGCCAACCATGTTCCCATCCTACCTACCCTCTGAGCTGGAATAAGTCTACCAGATTTTGTTTTGCCTCCTCTCATCTTCAAGTGACCACTGTTAGAACTCCCACCTCTCTTATTCCTTTTTCCCATAAAAAAAACTCTTCCATCACTAAACACCCCTCTCATATTTGAAGATCCCATCTCAAACTCATTAATGTCATTGTTTACAAAGCTAGGAATATCATGGTCATCAACTAGATCACTCTTTATGTTCTATTTCTTTTTCGGCCTTCCTGCTTTACCTTTTTCTCTAGGGACGGAAGGTATTGGTTGGTTCTTACATCCCTTTCTGTTATGACCAGCTTGACCACAGTTTTTACAAGTCATTACAACACCTTCCCTACTAATCTTAGTTCCTGACTTTGGTTCATGGGTTGCCCTCACCCTCTTTTTCCTAGGCCTACCAGGCATTGACTTTGGAATAGGACCCAAAATCCTAGAAAGGTTACTACAATCTGGCCAAAAGTCAATGCCATCAACTGGTTTCATGTATTGACTATAAGTTAACAAATACCTTTCCTTTCTAAAACAATCAGGAACATACTCCTCAACTAACCTATTCAATTTAAAGATACAAGCTATGGTATGGCAACAAGGCAAACCTGATATGTGCCACATTCTACAAGAGCATTTTCTATTTGGCTCATCTACCTTGAATGCATCACAGCCCTTACTCACTTCAAATTGGTTTCCACCACATGGTATTACATGCCAAAACCTATCAATAAAAAAGTAAAAACATTATAATTATATTCAACAACAAATAATTACTTACCAATAATTGTACCTTTGTTGATCCTTTGAAACTTCCAATATGTTTTGAATGTTTGGGCATAAATCACCAGTCCACTTTTCCATCAACGATCTCATTGTATGCATCCTCTCCATTACAATGACTCTCATGGACTCTAACATTGTTATAATTGGTTTGTGTCTTATATTAACCAACACTGCATTGAAACATTCGCTAAAACCATTCTCCACTGCTTCACAGCATACGCCTTCATTGGAAAACGCTCTTGACCATGTCTTAGGATCTTTTTTTACCAAATACTCATGTGCTTTTGGATTGGCTCTCTTGATTTTTTCCATTATCTTGTTATGCAGTTGTGAGTATGATGCTTTAGAAGCTGCCTAAAATAGCCCTTTGAATTCTACACCACTAAATTATTTTCTGACGCATTCGTATATGTGGCGAGCACATTGGTGATGCTCTGCAAGTAGCATCACTTCCTTGACAGCTTCAATCAATCCCTACGACAAAAGGTAAAACAACATGAAGATTATAAATAAATGAATTTAAACTGTTTCATAAGTATACAACAACATTGATAAATTATAATATCAGTATTACCTTGTGCTGGTCAGACATGAGTGTCAAACCTTGTCCATATGGTATCTCCAAATCCTCACCCAATAACTGTAAAAACCAGCTCCAGTTGTCTTTATTTTCCACTGTTACAACAGCCCATACGACGGGAAATATGTGGTTATTCTTGTCCCCACCAACTGCTGTCAATATCTCAGGTACTTTGGTCTCCTCCATCTAATGGAGTGATAAAAATTAATACTGACGGTGGGATATCAAGTAGAAATAGTGTTGCTGGAATTGGTTTTGTGATGAGGTGCCACAACGGGTCAGTTCTGGTGGCGGGAAATAGACGGGTACCCTATGCGACTTCGGTTATAGAGATCGAAGCAAATGTTATTCTTTGGGTTGTCCAAGTGGCCATTGCTAAGGGTTTCAGAAATGTTATTCTAGAGACGGATTCAAGCATTCTAGTCGACGCATTTCTACACAACAAGGATTTACTGCATATCAGAGATATCTTCTTACATATGCGTAGATTATGTTGCTCTTTTACTTCATGTTCTTGGTCCTTTGTGCGGCGTGATGGGAATCGAGTGGCTCATGAGCTAGCTAGAAGGGCGGTATATGACATTGTAGATGAGGTGTATGATGGTTTTGAGCCACCCTCAGACGATTCATGGGTGCTCAATGATGTAATGTATTCATGTAATCAATGATATTTCTTGTTTATCAAAAACAACAACAACAACAACAAAAAATAAAAAAATTAAAAAATTAAAAAATAAATAAATAAATAAATAATGAAGACCAAGATTTGTTTGTACCCTTTTTGCCTTGCATATAGATACACTGATGAAGCGAAAAGTGTACCGCTTTTAAGGGGTCATTTAAGCCCTAAATCGTATTTATTTGATCAAATATTGCCCTAAATCGTTCCTTTTGTCATTTTAGGTACTTTTGAGGAGAAATCTGGAAAAGGAGGCATTTTGGACGTTTTTGGAGCATTAAAGTGAAGAAAACGACAAAGTCTCAAAAATCGGCTAAAAGTTACTCTTGACGGCGTCAGACTTTACTCTGGACGGCGTCATGCCTTGGCAAGAAAAGTTGGATGTGAAATTTACTCATGACGGGCCAGTGAAAATAGCATGTGAATTCTGACGGCGTCACGCTTTAACTTGATCGAGGGCGTCACGGCTTAAATCATAAGGGGACGGCGTCACGTTCAAGGTCTGACGGCGTCAAGCCTTGATAAGCCAGAATGGATTTTTGAAGAGCTAAAGAGGGACGGCGTCAAGAAGGTCATTCGGGAACCCTAAAAGCGGCGAGGTGACGGCGTCACACTCCATAAGGTGACGCCGTCAGATCCAAAAATCTATATATAGTTTTCTAATTTTTTGTCATTAGAGAGGGCTTAGTGTGTGGAATTTTGGGATAAAACCCTAAGACGAATTCAGCTACTTTTTCAGGGCTTTTTGCCTTGAGATCTTCCATGTTTCATTGAAAGATAAGTTATCAATTAATCATTCAATATGTCTATGTGTTGTTTGATTCTATCTTATTCTTGTCTTTTGTTTAACATGTTAGGCTAAATTTATCTTGTGTTTGCTTAGATCTAATGAAACCTAGCTATTGATTATTGGTTGTTAGTGTGTTATTAGTTGTATTGGATGATTGTTTATCTATGTTAGGCTTAAGAAAACTAGCTAACTTCCTATTCGGTAACTTGCTTGAACGTCTTAAGAAACATGAACCAAATGCGTACTAAAGGTTTTTATGGTTGTATTTAATGCACAAGCGAATTCTAGTGATCCCATGTTAGGAGCTTCCTAGCCGGCTCGACATAGGAGTGAAGTAGGAGCTTGTAGAGTTGGGGAAGTAAGTACGCCACCCCACGAATGGTATTAAGGAATACACCCGTCATCCACGCGACTAATACACACTAATTAACCGGTAAAAGATAGTTAGGGAGTAAGGAAATCTAAGTAAACACATTTCTCTACACATAAGTTTCTCACCACATTTTATTTTCAGTTATTTAATTTTATTGCATTCGTAGTAATTTGGGTTAGTTGACTAGCAACTAATTCCGCCCACTCCTTCAAAACCCGAGATTTTACTTGCTTTCATAAAAAAATATAAAAACATAAAAAAAGAATCTTCTTCAACCCTTAGACCTATTAGAGTAGCCTTTCATACCTAACGAACACTATTCCCTGTGGAGAACGATCAATCCCCCGTACTTACCACTACACTATACTACATCGGTCAGGTACACTGCCTGGTGGGGTTGTAAGCCTCTTGAGATCCCTCGAGAGGTAAAACCTGTTGTAAGGTTACAAAACCACGCAATCAAGTTTTTGGCGCCGCAGCCCGGGGAATAGTTATTGTTTAGGTTGAATTTTTATTTCTATTAGGTCTACTCACTAGATTCCTTTCTAGTGAGATTTTTATTTATTTTTCTAGGTTTTCTTTAGTCTATCTACTTTCTTTGTGTGTTTGTTCGTAATTGGTTCGTCACTATGGATAGGGAGATTAAGGCATTCAATGAGCTTAATGAGTTAATTGACAGAGAGAAGAGACTCGCCCGCCTTAGCACGAGCAGTGAGATTGAGCTTAGAGATGACTTAATGTTAGTTCACAATTCCTCACCAATTCTAGAAGGATTAAGTCACCATAAGTTTATCTTTAAATGCCCTTGCCCCGCTAAAAATCGTAAGTACCCATGGATTAGAAAGGGGGGTTATTTTAATGTGAAGGTTCCATGCATGATTGGTCACATGTTTAGGGAGCATACCTATATTGATCTCAAGGCACCAATGAATTTCATGTCTAGGCTTTACTATAACTGGATCATGAGCAATGAGCTGAACCCTAGACAAGACCCGTATGACCCCAATCAGATGTGCAATTTTGTAGGTCTAGCAAGTGGTTTACACGTCTTTATCGGAGATTTCGTTTACCAATGTGATTTTGTGATCCTAGAAGATATAAGGGGGATTATAGATCCGTATTTAGGCGAGATAGTTTTAGGAGAACCCTTCATAAGAACGTCCCAAGCAATTTATGATAAGAATGAAGGTAGTGTGACATTCTCCAGCGAAATAGGATGCATCAAGTACCTGATGCCCCATAATGTGTCTCGTTTCTCTAAGTTCGAACCAAAATTTAAGGGCATTAAGGGCTTGGATGTCGATAATATCCCAGCACTCGAGGTTGATAACAATAACCAAGGAAGGGCTAGAGTTAAGTATTCGATGTGTTTGGCCTTAGGTCCGGAATACAAGTGGGATGAAAGAGTGATACAAAGCTTTAAAACCATATTCTTTATGCAAAACGGAGTCACGTAATGTACGTGACTTTGAGTCTAGCTACAAGACTCGTTAATAAAGAAAAGCGCTTCTTGGGAGGCAACCCAAGCTTTATTTGTTTTATTTGCTTTGTGTGTTTATTTATTTGTTTGTTTGATTTTATTTTCCGTATGTGTGTTTAATTTTTTATTATTATTGATTCATGTTAAAAACTAATGTGTGAAAATGCTTTATTTTGTTTTTAACTTCGTCTTAACTACATATAAAGGTATTTTGCAAAAGTTAAGTGTAAGGGAAATCTAAATTGGTTTATTAGAACACAAATTAACATGAATCGTAATAATAATAAATTAGCATACATATTAGTATTTGTTTGAGTCAAATGCTTGTATCGAGTCATAATGATGTTTTGCAGGATTTCCAGGAAGTAAGGTAAAAGTTTTTTCAGAAATTTTCCGGAAACTTAAAACGAAAATTTTTGTCAGGTCATTTCTGACGGCGTCAGGGGTTATAACCTGACGGCGTCAGATTTAATTTCCAGAAATTTTTGAAAGTTTTGTTTTCATAAAAAGTTTTTATTAAATCTCCAACTTATAATCTCCAGGAATATGCAAAATTATCATTCCACAAGCATTATATCCTTATATATAGATTTTTCCCGCCGATGTTATGCAGGTTTTCGTGTTTGTTTTCTCAGGTTTAACAGGTTATTTTGGACAAGGAGATGTTTTTGGAATCAAGCTTATGGCGATGCATTAGTCATGGAGCTTCAACATTACTTTGGAGGAAGATTTAACCGTGTAATTTCATTATCCACCGAGCGAATCAGGGGAGTATTTGATTTCATTCTTTTACTTTTTGCTTTTACATCTTGTTATTTGAACATTGGGGACAATGTTCATCTTAAGTGTAAGGGGAGGGTAAAAGTACGATTTTAGAGAATACAATTACGCTTGATTTTTGTTTGTTTAATAATAGATGTGTAATAAAACTGAGAGAAATACTTGTTAAGGTAATTTTAGTGCCAAATTTAAAATTTTTTACAACATTTAGGAGTGAAACTTTAGTTCTAATAAGCGTCTCACGGATAGGAGTTATATGACTAGCACAAAAACCGTACCACTAAAAAATTTTCCCACCCCAAATATGTGAGGTTCGCCCCTAGAATCGGTAGGAAAAGCATTTATGCTATGATGTGTGTACCGGTAGCACTTAGATTCTAGAACTTGCGTTAGGACCATTCCGAGGCCACAAGTGAGACTACATTCGTGTAGTTAGATTTACTACATGATAAGAGGCATTAGGATTAACCCATTGTTTTACACCTGTGTTTTTGTTATAATTACTTTGGCTACATTGGTCAAGTAATTCTCCCACACCTTTGCGTTGTACTCATTTTTAGTACACGATACCCCTAGTACACCCCTCAGAGCCTATCTTTTCGTTTCGACCTTTAAGCATTTTACTTAAAGGAAGAATTTGTTACACCCCACTTAAATATACACCCAAATCGCCTTAGCCTACCTTGTATGCACTCATTTTTAGTGCATTATTATTACAACATTTGTTTAAACCCAAGTTAATTATCTAGTTGATTACATGGTTGCTAAGTCGAGTCATATCCTTGTACATATTGTTTTGGGACGATTGGGACTCACGGGTAAAGTACTAGTATAATGGAGTAATGGGGAAGAACATCATTTATTACCCCCATATGTGCTAAATATTTTAAAAGTACTCCAAGTTTTTCGATTATCTTAATTCGAGTCATTAGATTAGTATTTGTAAAGTTATGTAAAAATTCAAGTGTAAGGGGGATGCAATGCCCCTATGATGTATTATTTTGGATGGTAGGGCAAAAGTGTATGCAAAAAAAAAAAAAAAAAAAAAAAAAAAAAAAAAAAATCAAAAAAATCAAGAAAAATACAAAAAAATGAGAAAAAGAAAAATAGAAAAAACATACGGACTACCATCCCGTTTTATTTTATGTTTATTTTATATTTTTGTTATTTTGTTATTTTGTTTCTAGCTTAAGATCGAGTCTAGTCTTGGCTTAGCAACATTGTATAGTACATGTAATTGATCAAGATTTTTAACTCGCCACCAGTAAAATATCCTTTATCCAACAAAACCGTGTTTTCCTTTTCCCTACACCTAACGTTATAACCCATTTAAAAGCCCTCTTTGATAGTTTATCTTAGGTGCTTACGCCTAGTGGAGGAGGTTTTCGATCCTTTCCCAAGCCTATGGTAATCTATTTGCTATGACAGGTAGTGAGAGGTATTATCCGTTTTCATTTATGAGATTTATTTTGATGACACTTGAGAGATGTGAGTATCTAAACACTACTTGTGAGGTGCTAGTATGTAATCTCCGTGCTTATTATGATTGAAGTGGAACGATTATTTGTTGTAATTACTTTTATGTTAGCATTAAATGACCCCTAACTTGTATTTTGATTAGAATAAAAGCGCATTTGCTTGAGGACAAGCAAATCTCAAGTGTAAGGGTATTTGATGAAGCGAAAAGTGTACCGCTTTTAAGGGGTCATTTAAGCCCTAAATCGTATTTATTTGATCAAATATTGCCCTAAATCGTTCCTTTTGTCATTTTAGGTACTTTTGAGGAGAAATCTGGAAAAGGAGGCATTTTGGACGTTTTTGGAGCATTAAAGTGAAGAAAACGACAAAGTCTCAAAAATCGGCTAAAAGTTACTCTTGACGGCGTCAGACTTTACTCTGGACGGCGTCATGCCTTGGCAAGAAAAGTTGGATGTGAAATTTACTCATGACGGGCCAGTGAAAATAGCATGTGAATTCTGACGGCGTCACGCTTTAACTTGATCGAGGGCGTCACGGCTTAAATCATAAGGGGACGGCGTCACGTTCAAGGTCTGACGGCGTCAAGCCTTGATAAGCCAGAATGGATTTTTGAAGAGCTAAAGAGGGACGGCGTCAAGAAGGTCATCCGGGAACCCTAAAAGCGGCGAGGTGACGGCGTCACACTCCATAAGGTGACGCCGTCAGATCCAAAAATCTATATATAGTTTTCTAATTTTTTGTCATTAGAGAGGGCTTAGTGTGTGGAATTTTGGGATAAAACCCTAAGACGAATTCAGCTACTTTTTCAGGGCTTTTTGCCTTGAGATCTTCCATGTTTCATTGAAAGATAAGTTATCAATTAATCATTCAATATGTCTATGTGTTGTTTGATTCTATCTTATTCTTGTCTTTTGTTTAACATGTTAGGCTAAATTTATCTTGTGTTTGCTTAGATCTAATGAAACCTAGCTATTGATTATTGGTTGTTAGTGTGTTATTAGTTGTATTGGATGATTGTTTATCTATGTTAGGCTTAAGAAAACTAGCTAACTTCCTATTCGGTAACTTGCTTGAACGTCTTAAGAAACATGAACCAAATGCGTACTAAAGGTTTTTATGGTTGTATTTAATGCACAAGCGAATTCTAGTGATCCCATGTTAGGAGCTTCCTAGCCGGCTCGACATAGGAGTGAAGTAGGAGCTTGTAGAGTTGGGGAAGTAAGTACGCCACCCCACGAATGGTATTAAGGAATACACCCGTCATCCACGCGACTAATACACACTAATTAACCGGTAAAAGATAGTTAGGGAGTAAGGAAATCTAAGTAAACACATTTCTCTACACATAAGTTTCTCACCACATTTTATTTTCAGTTATTTAATTTTATTGCATTCGTAGTAATTTGGGTTAGTTGACTAGCAACTAATTCCGCCCACTCCTTCAAAACCCGAGATTTTACTTGCTTTCATAAAAAAATATAAAAACATAAAAAAAGAATCTTCTTCAACCCTTAGACCTATTAGAGTAGCCTTTCATACCTAACGAACACTATTCCCTGTGGAGAACGATCAATCCCCCGTACTTACCACTACACTATACTACATCGGTCAGGTACACTGCCTGGTGGGGTTGTAAGCCTCTTGAGATCCCTCGAGAGGTAAAACCTGTTGTAAGGTTACAAAACCACGCAATCATACACTATCTAGCCTATGTCTATAATTTTAAAGCACAAGACAAGTCGTAATGGGAGACCAAACCTTGGGTGGTCTACCTTTGGCTGATGCGTCATCCCCCCTACGTGAGTACCCAACAGACGCGCACTCCTCATCCCCAATTTTTTGGTTGGTTCGATCGTCTAGGGTACCGGTTGTGGTGCAAAGAAAAAACTAGCCAGGAACATTGGCGGTGTTTGTTTCAAAAAAAATTTGTTTTTTAATAACATACTTTTTCTTCTATAAACACCACATTCTTTTCTCCTTTTTTTTATTTTTATTTTTTACACTTTCTCTTCTATACACACTTTCAACTTCTCAACTCAAAGAAATGTGTTAGCTTTAAAGTTTTTTCATATGAGGGAATTGCAATAGCATTTAAAGTACAAGGACTAGTTTAGGCATTAGTGCTAAGTTAGCTTTGTATTCTTGTAATAAATACCTTCCTAGTCACAACTAGGAAGGTGGGGATTCACTTGTTACTTTGGAGGTGTGTGTGTTTTCTTTACTTCTCTCTCTAGAAAACATACACACCTCCCTCAATCAATAAAGTTCTACCATGTTTAATCTTTAGATCGTGTTCCCCCAACCTCTAGAACGTGAATCTTGGTCTCTATAATTGGTATCAAGAGCTAACCAAGTGGCTAACGTGGTGTATATGAGGTAAAAAATGTGATCTATGGTGTGTGTGTTCGGTTTTTGAAGGTTTTTGTGTTCGGTTTTTGTTCCAAAAATACCCACTGTTGCGTTTTTGATCTTTAAAAACGTGGCTGTTTGTGTTTTTTCTTGAACATCGTACGCAAAATCAAGGTTAAAAGGTTGTGTTTGTTCGTGGTTTGAAGCGTGGTTTTGTGAAGATTTGGTAGCTTTTATTGTCGAAATCTTGCGTTTAAAAATTTTTGTGTTCTAAGTTATTAGATCGACAATAATTTGAGAAGATTTTGTAAAAGTTGTTCTTGGATCTTCACTGGAAAAACATTGCGTATAATTCTTGCAAAAGAATTATTGGTGAGTTGGTGAAAGGTGGCAGTTCTTACAAGAGTTAGTAAGATATCACATGGGCAAGTGAAAAGGACAAGAGTTGGTAAAACTGCCAGTTGTCGAAATTCACTCATCGCAATTCAGAATTATCAAAATCTTGTATAAGATTTGCGATAGGTGCCTTTTATTGAAATTCATTTTCGACAAAATTATCGAAATTCATTTTCGACAAATTTATCGAAATTCAATTTCGACAAATTTATCGAAATTGTCCCTGGTCACTTTTATCGCAAATGTCATCCGAGAACTCTATCGCAAACGCTGGCAGACAACCTTATCGCAATTGTGTCCGAGAACTTTATCGCAATTATATATCAGACATCTTATCGCAATTGCAAAAAAAAAAAAAAAAAAAAAAAAAGTTTTTTGGCAGGAAAAGTTGAGTAAAATTTAATTCGGATGAGTGATTTAACGGTCAATTTTTATGCGAGATTCAAATTCTGGTACAAGAGTGAAAATTTTGGCCCAAAATTCGAATTTTTCGGGAATTTTTGGCGTAAAAATTTCTTAAACTCAAATTTTTCCAGCATCATTAGAATGTCATTCTATGGCATATTTCACACCAAAATCACAAATGAAATTATCGGACTGCACCTTCAACATCACCACGTATAGCCAAAAAGATCCTGATCAAGATTCACAATCAAATGACAATGGCTACAAAATTGATTATTATCAACTGTGACTACAAGGATGATGATTCATTATTACTTATTTGAAGTTGAAGTGGAATATCTCGGGTACGTGTACTTAGTATCTTGAAGATATCGGGGTTGGTTGGATGCATGATTCTTCGAGATCCTTGCTCGATCTTAAACGGCTCACAGAGCATTCGATGATTAAGTCTTGATTTATCTAGTTTTCATAGGTCAAGGGGTGGATGGACGAAGACCTAGTTAACTATCACTTAAAGGAGATACGTTGTAGTACTCAGTGTCACACAAAGATGTGGATAATTCAAGAGATGTTCATATACTATTAAGGAAGGTTGGATGGGTATATGATACGACCTATGCTTTAAGGAGTTACGTTGTAGTGCTCAGTATAGGTACTTAGTCATACAACAGTGCAAGTTTAAGTCACAAATTTGGGTTATTCTACTTCAGTCTCAAGTTCGTTATAGTGGGTTTTCTCCATCAGTAGTCACTACATGAAGCCGTTGTTTTTGATACAGGAGGTAGATTGGGTATATCGACATCTTCTCACGGGCTGATATGATTCCTGATATAGGGCTTCCAGTTTGTATTTCACGTACACATCAGTATGCTGATTTCGATAAATCGTAACCAGCAGGGGAGAGAAATGTACGGGCTGATCTCTCATAGAAAAATAACTGGGATGCATTTGGTGAGATAAAGATGTTGATACTCTATTCCCCCGAACAGATTCAGGGCACTCAGGGCACTCATAAAATGAGGTTGTCAGTTTGGGGGAGAGCACTAATTAGGGGAGAGTGAAATGGTCATAATTAAACCCTAATTAGATTTGCTCACATGGTTCGTCTGCAAGTAAAGAAATGAAAGCTGAGAAGATTCTGCAAGCTGAACGAAGTAATGAAGTTTGAAGATCATTCTCTGTGCTTATGGTTTATATTTTACTTGTAGGGAACATTGTAAGCAATTCCCATATGACATCACTTTGGGGAGAGATTGTTAGCTTTAAAGTTTTGTCATATGAGGGAATTGCAATAGCATTTAAAGTACAAGAACTAGTTTAGGCATTAGTGCTAAGTTAGCTTTGTATTCTTGTAATAAATACCTTCCTAGTCACAACTAGAAAGGTGGGGATTCACTTGTTACTTTGGAGGTGCGTGTGTTTTCTTTACTTCTCTCTCTAGAAAACATACACGCCTCCCCCAATCAATAAAGTTCTATCATGTTTAATCTTTAGATCGTGCTCCCCCAACCTCTAGAACGTGAATCTTGGTCTCTATAAAATGAATTCCGATCAATTTTTTTTTATGGATATAGGTGAGAAAGACGAAGTCACTAGTTTAACCTTACAGTTTTTAAAGGACGCCGCTTTACTTCTTCAATCCAGAAAATCCCACGAGCTCTGGTGGATAGAGATCGTTACGGTACTCATGATAGTCTAGTGGCGGCTTACTTCGGTGAAAACCCAATGTATGACGCACATACATTCCATAAGCGGTTCCGAATAAGGCGATCACTTTTCAGACGCATTGTTCGGGATTTAACTGATAATGTGCCGTATTTTCGACAAGGTGTTGACGCTAAGGAAAAGTTGACATTTCCCCGTTGATGAAGTGTATCTCTGCAATTCGTCAATTAGCGTACGGAACTGTTCCTGATGCTCTCGGCGAATATTTGCAAATGGGTGATAAAACTTTTTTTTATTTTCTCGACACTTTCTGTAAAGGGGTTATGGACTTATATGGAAAGGAGTATTTGCGAAAGCCTATGTAAACTGATGTTCAAAAACTCTATGCTTTTCACGAGGAGAAAAATGGGTTTCCTAGGATGTTAGGAAGTATTGACTGTACGAAATGGTCGTGGGCTCAATGCCCAACTGCACATTGTGGTCAATTTTGTAGGGGTGATTCCGGGTCAGATACGTTTATTTTATTATAAGCAATTGCCTTATAAGGCTTATGTGTTTGGCATGCGTTCTTTGGTGTTGCTGGGTCGAAAAAAGACGTCAACGCTATAATGCGGCCATCCCTTTTGAACGATCTCAAAGGCGGGAAAGCATTAGAGGTTTCATTTGTGGCTAACGACGTAACTTATAAATGGGGATATTATCTTACTCACGGGATATATCCAGAATTGTTTTTTTTTTATTCAATCCATTTCACAGCCAGGCTCGAATGAAGCAACAAGAAAATATGAAGAACGAGCATTTGCGTGCTAAAGAAAAAGTGGGCTATA
Source organism: Artemisia tridentata subsp. tridentata (assembly GCA_021014915.2). NCBI lineage: Eukaryota > Viridiplantae > Streptophyta > Magnoliopsida > Asterales > Asteraceae > Artemisia > Artemisia tridentata. The sequence goes on along the minus strand of CP139507.1, from coordinate 95,550,682 downwards.
ATAAAAGAGAAGTGATTGGCATACCTTAAAGTTATGTCTACTTTTGTGCCTAAACATATGTGGCAACAATTCATTGGTTGTATCAACCGGACAAACTTCTTCATAATCCAATGAGGTAATGACACATAAGTTAGGCACATAATTAGTCATGTCTTTTAGGTTTCTCAATCTTTATCCATAATAAAAACTCCCGCACGGTCGCAGGATCTTCAAAAAATTACGAATTTGATGTACACTTATATCATATTACATAATATGATCTTAAAAGACAAAAGAAAGGCAACTTCTCCCGACTTTTATCGGGAAGAGCAACATCGTGAAGATAACCCCGTACGAGTGGAAGAAGATTCGTTCCAAGTTATTAGAGATATACACAACCGGTAAATTCATCTAAATCTTAAAGCTTATTTAATGGAACACCATTGACGTCGAATAAATAAACACTAATTTACTGTAATGTTTTTTTTTATTTTTATTTGAATTATTAGATAATGTTTTTTTTAACTGTTAATGAAATTTAAATTAAAAAAAAAAATGTTTGGTTACTGGTAAGGTCACCATTACGAGTGTTTTGTCATGTGTTTGATTTAGAAGGGAGAAGCTAATGTGACAAAGTAGTCTCGTCATGGATTGGATTGCCATTACTACTGGTCTAAGATTGTTAAAGTTGAAATAATTCAGAAACTACTTCTATTTCGATTAATACTTGGAGTATAACGTTTAAACCATTTGTAAGTTTGATTTTTGTAAGTTTGATTACTTGAGTCGTTATAGTTAATTAGATGTACAAGTTTCTATAAACAACTTTTCTTATATATGATACAACAAGTTATATGAAAAATCATTCGTAAATTTGTTTTGGCAGAATCAAGTGATATCTTTCATTTTGCAATCGAGTTATTGAGGGGTGTTTATAGTGTGCGGTTCTACCGTTTTAAGAGGCCACGTCTATTTTAAACTAGCTAGTGATGACTAGGTTTCACATTCTTACATACGCATATTGTCCGCATTATTAGACTACCCAGAGTAAGGCAAAATGAATCAATCGATCAATCGACCGCCCTCGATCGTCCTTGTTGTGGAGTGAAATGAGGAATCGATCGATTGCTATGTTTTTGTGAATGAAGGTCGTCCAACCGACCACCAATCGATTGGTATTTTGCATTTTTTTTTTTTTTTTTTGACCGTTTAGGATTTGAACGTTGGGATTAAATAAATAAATAAATAAAAATAACTTTTAAACTTATACTTTCACACTATAAATAACACACTCATTTCACTATTTTTTCACACATTCTCTCAAATAACACCATCATTTCACTATTTATTTCACACTTTCATACTATGAATTTTTACTAGCTTAAAAGCCGATTTGGTGGAAGACATTTGGCATCGTCAAAATTAAAACTAGTTTAGTCGTTTTATTATCGTAATATTTGAAAGTTATTTGAATTTTATTGTAATGTTTGAATTTTATTTGAATTATTATGTAAGGTTTGAACTAGGGATGAGCTCGGTACCAATCCCGTCCTGAACCGTACCGAATTGATGGTCCCATTTTTTCCCAGGCATGAAAGGTGTGTACCGGTACCGTACCGAACAGGATTCCGGTACCGGTTCCGGTACCCGGTACCGGAAAATCGGTACGTATCGGGTTATTCCCGTTTTTTGTTAAACCATGTTGAGGAAGAGCCAAAAATTCACAACTACTGTGCCTTGGTTCTTGCAAAACACATAAGATTTGCCTAGTCTTATTTTGTATAACGAAAACATAAACATGCATGACTTGTAGATCAAAAATATAATGATAGAAGAAAATAATGAATCAAAGTATAGAATTTGAGATTGTTACCTATTGACTAGAATTAAACTTCTGTTAGTCATGATTTTTGTCGTACAAAAATAATAAGACTAGATTGAAATACATGTGCAAGCAGATAAATATACTAGCATTCCAAATTCTAAGTAGATTGAAATGTAACAAGTCTTTCATGACTAGCACCTGGTCTCATGTATCAGTAATACCATCACCACATGCCAAATTAATAGAGAGCAAAATAAACAAACTTGCAACAGGTAGACAATAAAGTTTGTAACTTACAAAGGTTCAAAAACATACAAAATCTACCACAATCGTATGAAATCATTCAAAATAAACAAACTAAATAATGTTCAACAAAACAATTAATCTTGTGAAAGTCCCATCCATTTTCCTTTAGCGTTTTGCTTGGCAGTCCCTTTTTCTATATCTATACATACGACAAAAAACTAGCAAAGTTAATAACTTAATAAACATTAGAAAAACACATTCAAGATAAGCTATTACCTTTTGCAACATCGTCATCATTTAATAGATCGTCGATGTCATCTATTATAGCTTTTTTGGACTTTCTTACCCAATCTTGGGTACATATCAACGCCTCAACTACGGCTTAAGACAAGTTATTCCTATATGGGTCAAGAACACGACCTCCCGTACTAAAAGCCGACTCCGATGCAACGGTAGTTATTTGAATTGCCAAAATATCTAAAAAATAATAAAGACTTGTAAAACAATAATAACGTAAAACATAAGGAAAAATCATCATAAAATGTAGTAAGTTACCTTTAGCCACGAGCTACTATTGGAAATCTTGGAGCATTTAATTTCCACCAATCAAGAATGTCAAAATCACTAGTAAATCTAATTCGCGGCTCATTTAGGTACCTAGTTAACTTGGTATCCAATTCAATGGAGCCGGAGTCTTCCAACTTCAAGAAATCATCCAAAAATGCATTATCCCCAATATAGGATTTATAAGATTGTTGATTCTTGGCTTTTTTAGATGAGTTTTTTGACACAACCGTGTCAAACCTTGTTTTGTATGTTTGAAACAAAACTCCCATCCTTTTCACAACTTCTTTCAACATCTCTCTTACCATGGCTTTAAGAACATCATCGGATAAAGAACATTCACTAGACATGTTGTACTCCAACATCTTTTTGAACCCATGTGAAACAAGATTTTGTTTCATAGTCGGGTCTAATATGGTGGCAAAATACATATAATCATTAAGCTCATCAAATTTCCCCCAATACTTGTTATATTTTTTAACCATATCATCAACCATATGACAAAACTCGGGTTTAGTCGTCCAATAACGAAGATGTTTGTCTATATCTAGAATTTCTCTATGAAAGAGATGTGCTAAGGGCTTTGAAGAGGAGGAAATTAGTTCGATCAACCCTCATCATTCATGTGAAAGCTCGTGATTATTGAGATATAAACATGGTACGTAGCATCACTGTATATGTTAAAAAGAAAAACAACATTAAACATACCTCCATAGTTTTCCAATGATAAAGATTGAGATGACTTATGTGATTAATAATAAATTAGGGTTTAATTTTTTTGAAGATTGAGAAAGAGCTGCGGTTGTTACTTGTTAGTAACAGTAGGGTTTTTTTTCGGACATTTGGTTTGCCCGTATGTCTGTTGTTGCACGGAACAAATGGGCGTTTGGATAATACAATTCAATAAAAAAAACATGGACTATTCTAATTTCGGTACCAAATCGGGATTTCCTGAATAAATCGCATCCCGAAACCGAAAGGTACCGATTTTTTTTTGGCCGTATTTAATAGTCCCGGTACCGTACCTTATATCGGGACTCAGTACCGTTTCGGTACAGTACCAGTACTTTTCACACTCATTGTTCGGGATTTAACTGATAATGTGCCGTATTTTCGACAAGGTGTTGACGCTAAGGAAAAGTTGACATTTCCCCATTAATGAAGTGTATCTCTGCAATTCGTCAATTAGCATACGGAACTGTTCCTGATGCTCTCGACGAATATTTGCAAATGGGTGATAAAACTTCTTGTGATTTTCTTGACACTTTCTGTAAAGGGGTTATGGACTTATATGGAAAGGAGTATTTGCGAAAGCCTATGTAAACTGATGTCAAAAACTCTATGCTTTTCACGAGGAGAAAAATGGGTTTCCTAGGATGTTAGGAAGTATTGACTGTACGAAATGGTCGTGGGCTCAATGCCCAACTGCACATCGTGGTCAATTTTGTAGGGGTGATTCCGGGTCAGATACGTTTATTTTATTATAAGCAGTTGCCTTATAAGGCTTATGTATTTGGCATGCGTTCTTTGGTGTTGCTGGGTGTAGGATCGAGTACTTCGAGCTAGATTGAGCTTGGTTAAACGAGAACCTCTGTATGGAATACAAGTGTTTATTCGGAAACTAAACAACAAGTATAATAAAGAAGAAAACTCTAAACGACAATGATCCTCTATGGATCAGACTATGAACTAAGAATTGTGTTATTGAATATTGAAATCGTTAAAGGTGTATTAAACTCATGGACGGGATGTTTCTTTTATAACAATAAGAAACCCTAACCCTAACCCGTCTTACAAGAAAACGTGTGAAGAGATAAACAACAATCTCTTCTAAAAATAAATCTAACAAACTTTCTAAACCTACGGATAACAAACAATAACTATCCGCAGCAATAAGCACTATCGGCAGAAACAAAACAATACTATCGGCAGGAACCAACCGCAGCAGCAATGCAACACTATCGGCAGCAATGAGAAACTCCTTATTTCTCAGATCCCAACAATCCTCCCATCACTGAGAAACTCCTTATTTCCCAGAGATCCTAACAATCCTCCCCTAATCTTGAGGTTGACTAGGTTAACCTGCAAGATTCCAATGTGATAGAGCTTAAACTTCTCAGGCTTGAGGACTGCGACTTAGCAGCAGCAATAAGTAGTAACCAGCAGCAACATCCATAACCTGCAAGATTCCAACCTCTATAGCATCCAGCAGCAACTTCAATAGTTCAGCAGGAATAGGAAATCTTCTTCAAAACATGTATACTGGTCACCATGACATTCACTTGAACTTGACTGCTACTTTGACAATATGTACATCAAATCACTTAAGTTTCATACTATTCTCATCACATCCAGGTGTGTTAACTCCTGTGAGAGGTGAATCATTGAAAATTAATGGATTTGATGTCTCTTTACCAATAGCCATCACTACTGGAGTAGCCAATGTTTAGGTTTGTTAGACCATGGTACACTGATAACCATCTGATTTATTAGCAAATCAGCAACTATAAACGGATTTGACGTGTCTTTACCTGTAGCCGTTTGCTCAGGACTAGTCAATTCTTTGGTTTCAACTGAACCTTGGTGAATTGAATACCAAATATGGATACCAATTGTCTTTACCACAAACCATACTTTTGTGGACTAGCCAATTCTTTGGATCCCATAAAGGGTTACATCCATGGTGAATTGAGAACCATTTTCAACTCTCAGAACTGAATCATGGGTGAGTTGAAGTACCCTATAGCTTTGAGCAAGCTATTACAGCTATCAACGGATTTGATAATCACACCAGAGCCGTACCCTCATGGTGAGTCAACTCTTTCTTGTCTGCAAGACATGGTGAGTTGAGCACCATTTATTGTGTAGGTGTAAACACCAACACTGTACCTGCAAGGTGTTACTCAAAACCAACTTATTAGCACACAAAATATACAATTTTTTTTTTTTTTTTTTTTAACTAAGAGAAATCAGAAACACACCAAAAGAAAAAGAAAGAAAATAAGAAAAGAAATCAAAAGAAAGAAAGATAGAAAAATATACAACAACAACAAGAAAAATCCTCCCCTTAAGCTTCAACCTCCCCTGAAGCTGCAATCCTCCCCTTAAGCTCAGTATCTAGGGATTTACCATCCCAATATGGACCACCAAATGTTTAAACCTTGGTCCATCAAAAGCCTTGGTTAGCAAATCAGCCACATTATCATCTGTGTGAATCTTAACCACCTGAATAAGATGCTTCTCATAAGCATCTCTTATGAAATGGTGTCGAATCTCAATATGCTTTGTCCTTTGATGATAAACAGGATTCTTAACAATACACATAGTACTTTGATTATCAATAAAGATCTTAGTGTTCATGAAGTTGAACCCATAATCCAACAGCTGATTTTGCATCCAAAGAACCTGTCCACAACAACTAGCAGCAGCAACATATTCTGCCTCAGTAGAAGATGTAGCCACTATAGTCTGCTTCTTGCACTGCCAAGAAACCAACCTCTGACCCAGAAACTGACAACCTCCAGTAGTAGACTTCCTATCAAAGTTAGCCCCAGCATAATCACTGTCACTATAGGCTTCCAACACAAAAGGAGAGTCTTTGGGATACCAAAGTCCCATCTTTGGCTGTCCTTTCAAATACTTGAAGATTCTCTTAACTGCATTTAGGTTAGAAGTCAATGGAGTAACCTGATGTCTAGTACATGCACCAACAGCAAACATGATATCAGGTCTTGAAGCTGTCAAATACATGAGTGATCCAATCATAGACCTATATAGATGAACATTAACAGCAGCATCAGGTTCATTATTGGACTTAGGCTTTGGAGGTTCAAAAGGAGTTGCAGCAATCTTCACATTCTCCGTATCAAATTTTTTAAGCATGTCATAAACATACTTCTCCTGGCAAATAAAGATCCCATCTGGTTTCTGCTTAACCTGAAGACCCAAGAAGAAAGTCATTTCACCCATAGCACTCATCTCAAATTCACTCTTCATTAATTCTTCAAACTCCCTGCACCAGGCTTCATTAGTGGAACCAAAGATGATATCATCTACATAAACTTGTACCAGAATGATATCTTTGAAGTTCTTTCGGATAAAAAGAGTTTTATCAATAGCCCCTCTTCTGTAACCATGTTTTAGCAAAAAGGATGATAGCCTTGCATACCAAGCCCTTGGTGCTTGATGAAGACCATAAAGTGCTTTAACCACTTTGTAAACCAAATTAGGATTTTGAGGATCCACAAATCCCTGTGGTTGAGTAACATAAACCTCTTCCTCAATCCTTCCATACAAAAATGCACTTTTCACATCCATCTGATATACTACAAACCCCATAAAGGAAGCAAAAGCCAAGAACAATCGGATAGTTTCAACTCTTGCCACTGGTGCAAACACCTCATCATAATCAATCCCCTCCTCTTGTCTATGACCCTGAGCTACCAACCTAGCTTTATTTCGAACCACAATTCCCCTAGCATCCCTTTTATTCTTTAGAATCCATTTAGTTCCAATAACATGCTTTCCAGCAGGCAAAGGAACCAACATCCATACTTTCTGATTCTGGAACTGCTGCATTTCCTCTTGCATAGCTTCAACCCAATCATCATTAGCAAGAGCTTGAGCTATACTAGTTGGTTCAACTTGAGATAAGAAACAAGCATACAGACAATGTAAGTAATCAGTATGATTGCTCCTCAACTAATCCTGTATATAACTGAGAAAAGCAGATTCTCCAAACTTGGGTTGATGTAGTTTACTTCTTGTCTGAACAGGGGAATTAAGATCTCCAAGAATCAAAGACTGAGGATGAACTGTATTGATCCTCTTGGTAACAATGGGATTGACATCAATGGAGGATGCCTGATTAGTAATAGAGGGGTTGAAGTCATCATCATATGAGGAAGAAGTGAAAATTCCTGTTCTAGATTGATGATGAGGATCTTCCAGCTTATCTTTTGAAGAGACTGAATTTCCAAGATCAGAAGGGATTGGAAATCTTTCAGGGGAGTTATCAATACCCAAAGTGTCAACAGATGGAGTAGTTACAGGAACATCAGCAGGAATAGAAACATCAGCAGAAACATTAGAAGGATCGGCAGGAACAGATCCACTGCCAGCAGGAATGGCATCAGCAGGAACAGGAATACCACCAGTCGAATTCAGTTGCTTTCTAACCTCAGCTTCAGCCTTTCTCAGAATCTCCTCTGTCTCTTTAGAAAACCCAGAACCAAACATCTCAGCAGCTCTCTTGGCATTAAACTCTTGTCTTTGAAGCCTAGCAAGATCTTCTGCAAAACTAGAATCACCTCCAGCCATATCAGAAGAATCTTTGAGCTTTGAACCTGAAATGTTGTTAGAGGGAAAAGAAGGAACAACTATAGGTCGTTCATCACTCTCTGCATCAGACTCATCATCTGAGGTACCTGCACTGTTAGATTGAAAAACATGTGTACCAACAGATAGATTTGATTTGAATCTATTATAACCTAAAGAGTCAGTCAGATAGTTCAAATCAAAGTACCACTCTGGACCAGCACCCTGCAAATTAGGTTTATCCTCAAGATATCTTAAGTTGAGAGTTTCTTCTATTTTCTTAGAAGACAAATTATAAACCCTATAGGCTTTACTATGAGCAGAATATCCAATAATAAATCCTTCATCAGCCTTCCCATCAAACTTGCCTAGGTGATCACTAGTGTTCAAAATAGTGACATGACATCCAAAAGGCTTAAGGTAACTAATGTTTGGAATCTTCCCAGACAAAAGTTCATAAGGTGTTTTATTGTGAGGACTAGTAATAGATACCCTATTCAACACATAACAAGCAGTGCATACTGCTTCAGTCCAAAACATAGTGGGCATCTTAGATTCAGCTAACATAGTCCTAGCTGCTTCTATCAGGGTCCTATTTTTCCTTTCTGCAACCCCATTTTGTTGTGGAGTTCTAGCATTACTATAGTCCCTTTTTATCCCCTTACTCACACAGAGTTCAATAAGATTAGAATTCTTAAACTCTGTGCCATTATCACACCTTATAGACTTAACCTTTTTACTTAGCTGATTTTCTATTAAGGCAATAAAATCCCTAAGAACTGGATAAGTTTCATCTTTAGTACCCAAAAAGAAAGTCCAAGAAAACCTGCTAAAATCATCTGTAACCACCAGGCAATAATACTTGTGGTCAATACTTCTGATAGAGGTAGGACCAAAGAGATCCATATGGAGAAGCTGTAGAGGCTCAATAATGGTGCTCACAGCAGAGATAGCCTTGTATGAAGCTTTGTGTTGCTTTCCTTTGTTGCAGGCAACACAATTGTGTTCATTTGAGAAGATCTTGAGAGGAAGCCCTCTAACCAAACCATTCTTAGCCATCTTGTTAATGGTCTTAAAATTCACATGGGCCATTCTTCTGTGCCATTTATTAGATTCATCCACAGAAGCTTTTGCAACCAGACAAGCAAGTGAACCCTCAGGCTGAACATCACTAAGATTGAAGGTATAAAGATTGTAAGTCCTAGGAACTTTAAGTTCAACCTGACTTTCATCAGGCAACTTGAAGTCTTTGGACAGCATAAAGCAATCATTCTCAGTGAAGAGAACACTGTTCTTCTTGTCATAGATTTGAGAGACAGAGAACAAATTGAAGTTTTGGAGTTCCTTCACATAAAGTACATCTTCAAAGTCCAGCTTGGCAGTTTTGATAGTTCCCTTCCCAGAAATTATTCCATCTCCTCCTCCAAATGTCACAGAACCTCCATTCAAAGGCACAAAGTCATGCAATCTTTCCAAATTCCCTGTCATACTCCTGGAACATCCACTGTCAACAATTCCAACATCTTTACTTCTAAAAGGAAAATCCTGAGAAAAAGAATACATATACAACATTAGATACAAGAGAGACTCAAGCCATTGCTGACTTGAGCCTGCCTAGTGGATCAATAAGAATTAAACCCTGGAGATTGATGAGATCCACCATTGATCTTGGACCCCATTCTCATATGTTGGTTATTGATTTTCCAAGAACAACCTGCTGAGGACTTAACAGCAGTTTTCCATCTTGCCCCTCCCTTGTGCATGGTGTCAAAACAAACATGTCTCATATCATTTTGAAAGTAAGTACTAGTAGGTCTGCTGAAAGGTCTAGCCATATTGCTTCTCCAACCAGCAGGATTGATCCTACCGGCAGGAACTGAATAAACAGCAGCAACAGACTGATCGGCAGGAATGAACTTTTCAGCAGCAACAGGCTTACCAGCAGAAACTGGCTTGCCAGTGGCAACTAAAGTTCTCCTTGCTGCTTGAGGAATATAAGGGGGAATATCATTGATATTTTTCCATACAGACCTATTTTTACAAGCATATAATCCCATCTGTTTTTCATAATAGTCACAGTCTTTAATAAGATGATCATAACTACGACACACAAAGCAAGATTTCTTTTTAGGAGACTTTTTCTTAACAATAACTTTCTCATTGCAAACAGAATTATTCAAACCAACACATGAAACAAAATTATCCTTAACTGAATTAAAACCACAACCATAATTGTTTGAAACAAAACCACAACTAGAAACATTTGAAACAGAACCACAACTAGAAACATTATTGTTTTTAACACTATCAAAAGAAATATCTTCAAATGCAGCTGTCTTTGAGTGAGATTCATCAGTAGCTACTTCTGAGGAGAGATCTTCTGACTTTATTGATGCTGACTTGTCACTTGATCCACATGTGGCATAGTCATTAGTCTTGATTTCTAAAGATTTGTCACTGTAAGAACAAGAGACAAATTCATTAGAGTCACAATCAAGATTAGGCAAATCCTTTGCCTGTTTGCCATAGATCATTTGTGAATCATCAAAGTCATCAAAAGGATTAGCAGGTTTAAATGTTCCAGTTATAGGTGGAGGAACATCATTCATTCCTCCCTCCTTCACATACTTTACAGGTTTTCTATAATCTACAGGTTCCGGGTTAAAAACACTATACTCATTAGGGTCATAATACTGATTTGGCCCTATCAGGTCACCGAACCCTAAACCTCTTTTAGTTTTTGTAGACATAGAACTATCAATAAGCTTGTGAAGGTTTTTGGATGAGTTTTTCCATTTATCAAATCTAGCTAAGGAATCATCTAGTTTAGACTGCAAATCCTGATTTTCTAACACTACCTTAGTTTTTTCCCTTTCAGAATGTTTAAACTCATTAGTAGCATTTTTTAAATCTCTTTCCAACACCTTTATTTTTACTTCATAAGCAGACTGTTGTTGTTGATACCAGACCTTTTGTTGTTCTAATGTTTTAACAGCCTTTTTATGAGCCTTAAGTTGAATAAAGTTATCCTTATTTTCACTTTCTATATCATCAAATTCCTGTTTCAATTTAGCATATATAGATTCACAACCAAATGGGCAGTTTTGTACCTGAGATGGATGACCCATCATTCCAAACTGACCAGCCACTTGTTTCTTCTCACCATATCCAGCTATCATCCCATAGACCTTCTCTGCTCCACTTGCAACAGCTTTCTCATGATGTTCCCAGTCCACCATTGAATCCACAGATACCAAAGCCTTGGGGTCCTCTGAATCCAGCTCTTGAATTTTAAAAGCAGAATATCGTGCTTTATCATCCACCTTCTTATCTGTACATTCCCTGGCAAAATGTCCTGTTTGAGAACATTTATAGCACCTCACCTTCCTTCTGTCAAACCTGGCAGGTTCCTGTCCATCAAAGTTGACCCTTCTTCCTGCCTTCTTTTCAAACCTATCCAATTTCAACGATATCATAGCCACCTGCCATCTTAAGTCCATCTCTTCTAGATCCAATTCATCAACCTGATTGAAATCTTCATACACAATCTTCTGCTGTGGTGTACTCTCAGCAACAAATGAATGAAGCACATCCACTACAAGATTATCATATCTGGTCTGAGCTTTTGATGTGGCAGGTGAGTAGGAGATTGATGATGTTGATGGTGTTGGACTGTTTCCATATGATGCTTTGTTAGGACCAGAGTTACTAACAAAAGCAGTATGGGTTGGAGTATGGGGTGTATAGGTGGAATACCCTTTAATATCAATTTCAAGGGTTTTCAGCTTGTTGTACAGATCATCAAAGCTCATATAATCCAGTCCTCCTTTGGCCTTGAGTGTTATGGAAACTTGAGACCAAGATGGTGGCAAAGCCCTCAGAAACTTAGTGTTGCAATCTTCATCGTCCGGCCTAGCTTTCAACTGGTTGAGTTGGCTCAGGATCTTGTGGAATCTGTCATACCCTTTGTGAATTCCCTCAGCCTCAGAAATCTTGAATTCCTGAAACTCTTGCTTGAGCATAGACTTTCTCATCTTTCTGGATTCATCATTCCCTCCAAATCTGGCTTTAACAGCATGCCAGATCTTTCTAGCATCATCCAAGTGATGAAAATCACTCATATGATCCTCTGGAATAGCTTGAAGTAGAAGGGTTCTTGCCTTGGTTTCCCTTTGAACAGCAAGGTGTTCTTCTGCAGTAACAGGTGGCTCTATATAGATATTGCCATCATTATCCCTTCCAGTATTCTTCTTGCTATTTCCCCTAAGAATCACATTCCACAGATTGTAATCACTGTTCGTGATCCAATATTTCATTCTCATAGCCCAGACTTCATACTCGTCTTTCTTCAGATATGGGAATTTAGCATTGTTGGTGGACATAGTGGTGACGATTTGTGTTTGGACTTGTGATGTTTCAGGTTTGGGTTGGTGATCTTCCTGGTTAATGACATTGTTTTGAGGGATTTCGTCTTCCATTGAAAGAGGGTTAAGAGATATGAAATCGAACTTTTTCTTCTTTATCAGAGATCCTTACCAGGCTCTGATACCACTTGTAGGATCGAGTACTTCAAGCTAGATTGAGCTTGGTTAAACGAGAACCTCTGTATGGAATACAAGTGTTTATGCGGAAACTAAACAACAAGTATAATAAAGAAGAAAACTATAAAGGACAATGATCCTCTATGGATCAGACTAAGAACTAAGAATTGTGTTATTGAATATTGAAATCGTTAAAGGTGTCTTAAACTCATGGACGGGATGTTTCTTTTATAACAATAAGAAACCCTAACCCTAACCCGTCTTACAAGAAAACGTGTGAAGAGATAAACAACAATCTCTTCTAAAAATAAATCTAACAAACTTTCTAAACCTACGGATAACAAACAATAACTATCCGCAGCAATAAGCACTATCGGCAGAAACAAAACAATACTATCGGCAGGAACCAACCGCAGCAGCAATGCAACACTATCGGCAGGAACCAGCTTCACTATCGGCAGCAATGAGAAACTCCTTATTTCTCAGATCCCAACAATCCTCCCATCACTGAGAAACTCCTTATTTCCCAGAGATCCTAACACTGGGTCGAAAAAAGACGTCAACGCTATAATGCGGCCATCCCTTTTGAACGATCTCAAAGGCGGGAAAGCATTAGAGGTTTCATTTGTGGCTAACGACGTGACTTATAAATGAGGATATTATCTTACTCACGGGATATATCCATAATTGTTTTTTTTTTATTCAATCCATTTCACAGCCAGGCTCGAATAATACGAAGCGAATAAAATATAAGCAGACGAATGAAGCAACAAGAAAATATGAAGAACAAGCATTTGCGTGCTAAAGAAAAAGTGGGCTATAATAAATGAGAAATGATTGGCATACCTTAAAGTTATGTCTACTTTTGTGCCTAAACATATGTGGCAACAATTCATTGGTTGTATCAACCAGACACACTTCTTCATAATCCAATGAGGTAATGACACATAAGTTAGGCACAAAATTAGTCATGTCTTTTAGGTCTCTCAATCTTTATCCATAATAAAAACTCCCGCACGGTCGCAGGATCTTCAAAAAATTACGAATTTGATGTACACTTGTATCATATTACATAATATGATCTTAAAAGACAAAAGAAAGGTAACTTCTCCCGACTTTTATCGGGAAGAGCAACAACATCATGAAGATAACCCCGTACGGGTGGAAGAAGATTCGTTCCAAGTTATTAGAGATATACACAACCGGTAAATTCATCTAAATCTTAAAGCTTATTTAGTGGAACACCATTGACGTCGAATAAATGAACACTAATTTATTGTAATGTTTTTTTTTTTTTATTTCTATTATTATATAATGTTTTTTTAACTATTAATAAAATTTAAATTAAAAAAAAAATGTTGGGTCACTGGTAAGGTCGCCATTACGGGTGTTTTTACATGTGTTTGATTTAAAAGAGAGAAGCTGATGTGACAGAGTGGTCTCGTCATGGATTGGATTGCCATTACTACTAGTCTAAGATTGTTAAAGTTGAAATAATTCATAAACTACTTCTATTTCGATTAATACTTGGAGTATAACGTTTAAACCATTTGTAAGTTTGATTACTTGAGTCGTTATAGTTTTTTTTTATTTTTTTTTTGAACGGTGACTTTCATTTTTTTGAATTGGAGTCGCACCCGTCACATCGGCAGACCCTCATTCATCACATACCCAGACTATGTTGTCTGAACCGGGTCCACGCTGGCGTAGTGGGGACTTTTGACGGCGTCCGCCGGGAAACCGTACCGCCTCCACACGAGTTTCCTCCCTGGAGTAACGGTCGGATGAAAACCGGGGCCGGCTCGGATTCGAACCTGCGCAACATTGGCTCACAGGTTCTCCTCTTCATTGCCTAATACCAACAGAGATTTGTGGCCCTCGTGTGAAGACTTCCCGGCTGGTCACCCAAGCCGGTACTACTCTCACACGAGCACGCTTAACCACCAAAGTGATTACCGCTAGACCACAAAGCCGTTGATGAGTCATTATAGTTAATTAGATGTACAAGTTTCTATAAATAACTTTTCTTATATATGATACAACAAGTTATATGAAAAATCATTCGTAAATTTGTTTTGGCAGAATCAAGTGATATCTTTCATTTTGCAATCGAGTTATTGAGGGGTGTTTATAGTGTGTGGTTCTGCCGGTTTAAGAGGCCACGTCTATTTTAAACTAGCTAGTGATGACTAGGTTTCACATTCTTATGTACGCATACTGTCCGCATTATTAGAGTACCCACAGTAAGGGAAAATGAATCGATCGATCAATCGATCGCACTCGATCGTCCTTGCTGTGGAGTGAAATGAGGAATCGATCGATTGCTATGTTTTTGTGAATGAAGGTCGTCCAAGCGACCACCAATCGATTGGTATTTTGCATTTTTTTTTTTTACCGTTTAGCATTTATTATTATTATTATTTATTAAGCCATCCAGTCATATATTTATTTTTGAAAAAACAATTCTAATGGGTTTTACTGATTGTTTTGGTTAAACTTAATTGACTTCGTTGATCTTACACTTATTTGACATTTCTATCGATAATGTAGATTAGTTAGACAAATACAAATGCAAAAACGATGTCAAATGAGACTGTCGCGGCAACATAATCAATCAATTTCAGCTTATAAGATAAGTCAAACCCGTCACAAGGGCTTTTTCAACAATTAAAACATAACTAAATGGCTTAATCGACAAATAATATTTTATAATGATTATTTTAACAACTAACTAAAAATATGTGGAGTTTTTGTGACATTTGCCCTTTGTTATTCAAACACCTCTTTAAAGTACTTGAAAAAAAATATGGATATTACATATACCGACAACGTAACATGAACATTTATGGTTTAACGAAACCTGATTAAACTGTTCAAATATTTGACATGGTTAACCTTTCATTATTCGATGTATCAGTTTGGAAAATTATAGGATTTAATGAGTATATGTTTATAGTTTACAATATCGACTCTCAAACCGACAGGCGGGTAAACTACTAAACCGAACATTTTTGCCATTAAATATCTCAATTTTTCATCTTGAGAAAATCATCAAGCTAGCGTCAGTAATAACCGGATTTTGGTCGTTATGGCCAATTCAATAAAGACTAAGGCCGCACACAGTAAGGATGGTCAATCTCTCCTATTTTCTCTGTCACGTTAGCTTTCTCTCTTCAATAAACTTCAGGCGATTGGGTGCCCTAGTAAGGACCTTTCTCATTTTATTTTATTTTTTTTTTATTATTTTTTTTAAACATTTTTAACAACAAACTTAAATTTCATTAATAATTCAAACCTTACATAATAATTCAAATAACTTTCAAACATTACAATAATAAAACGACTAAACTAGTTTTGATTTTGACGATGTCAAATGTCTTCCACCAAATCGGCTTTATGCTCGTAAGAATTCATAGTGTGAAAGTGTGAAAAAAATAGTGAAATGAGAGTGTTATTTGAGAGAATGTGTTATGTGTATATAGAGAATGTTTGAAAAAATAGTGAAATGAGTGTGTTATTTATAGTGTGAAAGTATAAGTTTAAAAGTTTTTTTTTTTTTTTAACTTATACTTTCACACTATAAATAACACACTCATTTCACTATTTTTTCACACATTCTCTATATACACATTCTCACAAATAACACCCTCATTTCACTATTTTTTTTCACTTTCACACTATGAATTCTTACGAGCTTAAAAGCCGATTTGGTGAAAGACATTTGGCATCGTTAAAATCAAAACTAGTGTAGTCGTTTTATTATCGTAATGTTTGAAAGTTATTTGAATTTTATTGTAATGTTTGAATTTTATTTGAATTATTATGTAAGATTTGAATTATTAATGAATTTTAAGTTTGTTGTTAAAAATGTTTTTTTTTTTTTTTTTTTTTTTCTTTTTTAATGAGGAAGGTCGCCCTTACTATGGCACTCAATCGCTTGAAGTTCGCTGGAGAGAGAAATCTGACATGGCAGAAAAATGGGAGGGATTGACCCTCCTTACTGTGTGCAGCCTTAGTCTTTATTGAATTGGCCATAACGAACAAAAAATCTCTTTGGAAGTGGCATCTCTACTCCCGGGTTTACCTTAGGGTAGGGGTAGGGTCTGTCTACATTTTATCTCCCTTATACCATGCTCTGACGGGATTCGGTTTTTTGTTGTTGTTGTGACCAAAAATCCGGTTGTTATTGACGCTAGCTTGATGATTTTCCCAAGATGAAAATTTGAGATATTTAATGGCAAAAATGCTCGGTTTAGTAGTTTACCCGCCTGTCGGTTTGAGAGTCGATATTGTAAACTATAAACATATACTCGTTAAATCCTATAATTTTCCAAACTGATACATCGAATAATGAAAGGTTAACCATGTCAAATATTTGAACGGTTTAATCAGGTTTCGTTAAACCATAAATGTTCATGTTACGTTGTTGGTATATGTAATATCCATATTTTTTTTCAAGTACTTTAAAGAGGTGTTTGAATAACAAAGGGCAAATGTCACAAAAACTCCACATATTTTTAGTTAGTTGTTAAAATAATCATTATAAAATATTATTTGTCGATTAAGCCATTTAGTTATGTTTTAATTGTTGAAAAAGCCCTTGCGACGGGTTTGACTTATCTTATAAGCTAAAATGGATTGATTATGTTGCCGCGACAGTCTCATTTGACATCGTTTTTGCATTTGTATTTGTCTAACTAATCTACATTATCGATAGAAATGTCAAATAAGTGTAAGATCAACGAAGTCAATCAAGTTTAACCAAAACAATCATTAAAACCTATTAGAATTGCTTTTTCAAAAATAAATATATGACTGGATGGCTTAATAATAATAATAATAATAATAATAATAATAATAATAATAATAATAATAATAATAATAATAAATTATATTCGTTTTTTCAACAATTTAACAAAAATATATGGGGCTTTTGTGACATTTACCCAAAGTGTAATCCCAAACATCATTTAGAATGCTCGGTGCATTAGTGTATCACACGTCATAGGGCTTTTTTTTGCCCTATGGCGCCGCCAAACAGCACCCGATCCGGCGCCATAGCCTTGTTATCCGTCCCCGCACCAAGGCCACAACGGCCATTATCGGTATTTTTTTCTTCCTTTTTTATAAAAATAAAAAAACGTTGGGCAACGGCTGAAAAGAACATATAAACCCCTATTTTTCACAATAGATACTCAATTTTTTCATAAAAACAACCTACAACACTCAGTTTTCTCCTTAATTCATATACTTTCTCAAACACTCAATTTTCTCCCTATTTCATATACTTGCAACATGAGTTATAACGTTGAAGATCGAGCCGAAAAATTATTACATTTATACGATTATCATAAACAATATCTAGCCTTTGATGACGATGAAGTCACTAGTTCAAACACTCGGACTTTCATACCCCGAGAGTCCGAGACTATATATGAAGGCGCCGAACAACGTCTTATGAAAGATTATCTGGGCGACAATCCAAAATACTCCGAAAGGAATTTTAGCTGACGGTTACGAATGAGTCGAAAACTATTTTTAAAAATAGTCGAAGGTATAACTAACTATAACCTTGAACATATTCCCGAGCACTTTTTATTTTTTAGATCTCGGCAAAATGCTGCTATGAAAGTGAGTAGTATACCTATAATGAAATGTACGCCCGCTATACGCTAATTGGTATACTGAAGAACACCCTATGCTTTTGATGAATGTATACAAATTGTTGAACATTGTAATTATGATAGTTTAGACAATTTTACCAAATGTATATGGGATTTATACTCGGAGGAATATTAAAGAAACCCTCACCGAATGATATTTTGAGTATATATGAAAAACATGAAAACTATCATATGTTCATGGGTATTCTTGATAGTATAGATTGTAAGCATTGAGAATGGAGAAATTGTTTGAATGCTTACAAAAGACAATTCAAACGGAGAGATCACAAATATCCGACAATAATGATTCAAGTAGTTGCATCACAAGATTTGTGGATTTGGCATGCATTTTTGGTATAGCGTGTTCCAATAAATGCCTAAGTGTTCTATATCATCCGAAATTTTTTGATGACCTCATTGACGATGTCGCTCCCGAGGCCCGTTTACGGTGAATGGTAAAACATACAACAAAGGATATTACCTAGCAGGCGGTATTTATCCCACTTGGGTCTTGTCAAATCATATACAATCGCACAAAATCAAGCTGATATAAATTTTGAGAGGGCTTAAGAAAGTACAATAAAATATGTGAAATGGGCTTTGGTGTCCTTCAGGGTCGTCGGGGGATTATAGCACAACACGCATGTGTGTACCAGGCGAGCAAAATACGTAAGATTGTGTATTCTTGCATCATATTGCATAACATGATACTAAAAGATCAAAAATTCTAAATAAGCGAATTCAATGAGATATATGTTAGTCACGTAGCCAATATGCAACGTACGTTGGTCGAGAGATGCAACACACACAGAAAGAAACAAAAGAGACTACGTGAGAAAGATATGCACAACAACCTTCGACATGATGACATGATCTTGTGGATCATCTTTGGCTACGACATCAAGAACGACAACAAAAAGGCGAAATGTAGTTTCTCTATGTATTGTACTTTTAATTTTATTGAAATGTTGTATTCTATTTTATGTGTTATAATTTTATTTTAGTTTAATGAAATGTGTTAATGAAAAAGAAAAGGAAAAATTGAACCACTTGCTCCTATAAAACTTATAGCTAGAAAGTTGTTTATGTTATAGTGGTATTATATGGTATATCCTGAGGTTGCGTGACTCACTGCTCTTAGCTCTCTTAAGGCATGTTTAGTAAAGAGAATTTTAGTGAAAAGAATTGAAGGAGAACAGAAATTTATGCAAACAAAATTGATAGGGAAATTTTATTTATTGTTTGGTTACAACAAAGAAATTAACATGAGAAATTACATAAAACATATTTTATTATATGGTGGAAAGAACAATTAACTGTTTAAAGTAAGATAATATTGATGGGTGAGATTATAAAATTGCATCAAAAGTGAGATCCAATTCAAAACTGTAGGCGTTTTACAAATCTCATATAACAAAAAAAATCTAACTTTACATGAAGTATGAATAGATCTATACATTTGCAAAAAAATAAAGGAAAAATTCTCATAAAATACTTATAAAATTCACAAAACCCGAAAAACATGTATATTGATGGTGGAGGCCATACTAATTTAAGGTGTTGTTTGTTTGGTGAGTTTTAGCATATAAGGATTGATTTAGTGATAAAGTTAATTAGTTGTTTCTTTGAGGTGTATGATTTCAAAAACGACAATTAAATTAATTGTTCTAATTAATAGCTTGTCAAATAAGTGTGTTTTATCATCTTTCGTTCTTTTATCATGGCCTCACAAACTTTTTCCATCCTCGCACTTGTTTTATGTACTAAAATAATACTTTTAACCATAGTTTAGATAAAAACAGTTTATAAAAATATTTTTTAAATATATCTATAATATAAATATATTTCTCTCTTATTTTCAATCAAACCAAAACCGTATCAAAATCTGAATCCAACCCCACCTACAAACCAAACGCACCCTAATACGTTTAATTTGAAGAAGTTGGAGCAATTCCAAATGAAAAGAGGAGCTTCAATCGGCAAAAAGGAATAGGTATAGGGTTTGGAGTGTTTTCAGATTTTTATTTGTGAATGTACACGCCATTACAATATTGATGTAAATTAGTTTACGAAGGATTGGATTCTCGAGAGTTTGTATATCTCCGTCCCCTCTTTTTTTTATGCACCAAACTAGAAAATTTATCACATTTAATTTCCAATTCACAAGTGTCATTTCTTGCTACCAAACACGCCCTAAGGGTGGGAGGAGTGGGCTTCGGGTTCACAAGCGGGTTCAAAAGGTTGGATGCGGGTATGGATGCCGCAGGAGCGGGCTTTGCAAACGGGCTGGGATAGCGAGTAAGAAACTCGCAGCGAGCAAGAAAAGAGTAAAAGCTGTGATTTGATTGGTCAATATTTAAAAAGGGTGTTGGGAGGGTTGAGAGTGATGGTTGCCAGTAAAAAAGGTTGGATTGAGGGTTGAAGGGTTGAAATGAGGTGGAGGTATTTGATTGGTTAAATTTTGAGAAGGTTAGAGGGTTGGAGAGGATGACTCCCTCGCTACCAAACACGCCCTAAGAGACAAATAGACATAAGAAAATATGCAAACACAAAACATTATCCCAAACACCCTATAAAAAACAGTGATATACTGGACATGATTAGTCTTTCTTGGGACGTGGATTTTGCATGCATGGGGGCATGGGGCTATGAAAAAGTAAGAAAAAAGTTAAAACGAGAAAAGGTGGTAGCAATAGCAATGTATCTTCATGGGTGTGCGTGTTCAACAAAAGTTTTTGGGTTCTGAATTTTAAAGGTACTGCTACCTCCGTTATAAAATAAGTGTCTAGTTTGATTTTTCAGAGTCAAACTGGTTCAACTTTGACTTTAACTATATATTTTTGTGGGTGTTATATAATATTTGATGCAAAATATATAAATGGATTGTATTTTAAGTGTATTTTTTAATTATATAATTATTTATCAAGTATTATATAACACACACAAAATATTTAAAGTCAAAGTTGAACCAGTTTAACTTTGAAAAGTCAAACTGGACACTTATTTTGGCACGAAGGGGGTATAAATTTTCAAATAACACGTATTTTCTTCTAGAAATGGTAAAAAGGATAGTAAGTAAAATAAAATATACGACGAACATTGTTTTGTAAACAAATGTTTCATGTTCGTTTTTGTTTTTTATTTTGTTGTTACTACATACCTTTCTCGTTATCAGTTAATTTTTAATCTGGTATTCATCATGAGGCCCAAGACTATTAATTTAAGGCTGGTCACAATAGTGACCACCAGCGACCTTCATTTTACCCGTTACATCAGATTTCTTTCTCCGGCGACTTACAGGCGACTTTTTGCCACAGTAAAAGCGACCTTCATCTTTTCTTTTTCTTTTTTCAACTAACAAAATTTAATCTCGATCATTACATGTTCATCATTACACACACTAAACACACACTGAAAACACACACACGGTCAAATATATTGGAAATTGTCAAAAGTTTGTCCATTTGCTTGCTCTCTCAACCGGTCGTGCAGTCGACTAAAAAAAAAAACCACGATCGATAGGCGATCGACACCCCACAGTGCGGGCGATCGATCGCCCAGTCGATCCATAGTCGGTCGAGACCTCCTTCTGCGCCCAGCCTAACAATTACTTTTCCTCCTTAAATAAACAATGCGGGTTTATGTTTACAAATACGATTTGTCGTTGATACTTGCCAATATATCTAAAAGCACTGCTTTTTACGAATGTTTTTTCGTACTGCTATGATTTGGCCGTCAAAATCTATTGTTGTGTTTGTCAAACTAACGGTAACTGAAAATAGTAATGCTTAGATTTCAACACTTCTTTAAGTAATATTTGCAAATCGCAATATTAGCGTTTAAACAAAATCTAAAACGTACCACGCCTTTGGCAAACAAACTTTTTATTTCAAACTATAATACTAGCTAGTTGCTCCAAAAAAACTAATTGGTAAAAAATTACGTAAAACCTCCCAAAAAGAAATAAAAATCATTACTTTCAGAATCAAGGTATGAAAAAAAATACTCTTATATTTAAGAAGAATATTTGAAATTTATGTGATTTAGATTAAAGTGGGCTTAAAACCCACGCTATCTTTTCTGCCCACATATTTTTGTTTATTTTAAAAAATCTAGCCCAAAAAGTTGGCGTTGTAGGTCCCTAAATAAATATCAAGAAAGACGCCTTCTATCCACTCGCATCAATTTTATGGCCAAATCCACAGAAACACCATGCATGGAGGACAGCACTTGTGAATTTGTGATTGTGTTCATTATGCTTGCAACTATATCTCATTACTTTTGGTTAGAAATGCAACATCACATCAATAATTTTTTTGTAAATGATGGTATAGTAAAAGCACTGCTATATCCCTCTAATTTTTCTTCCTAATTCATCCTTTTAACCACAAGACGCTTGTCATTTGAATTCCACTATTTATCACTCATCTCTTTCCTCCTAACCACAACACACTTGTCACTTGAATTTCACTATTTATCACTCATTTCTTTTATCCATTTCTCCAAGTGTCATGATCACGTACTTAATAAGATTTGTAGAAATATTAGGAACAAATATAATTTGCCAATGCAATTAGCCATTTGAGATTATTCATCATTATTGTTAACTCTTCTATCCATTTCTTTTATTCATCATTATTGTTTGTTTGTTTTGCCTGCTCTTTTGCCTGCTTGTTGTCTGCTATGGTATCTCGGTTGCTCTCCTGCCCTTGCTCTCTCACGCGCACACATGCACCTGCCGGAGGTCTCTTTGGAAGCAGCCTCTCTACTCCCGGGTTTACCTAGGGGTAGGGGTAAGGTCTGTCTACAGTCTACCTCCCCCATACCCTGCCCCGGCGGGATTGGGTTTGTTGTTGTTGTGTTGTTGTGTATTTCTCCAAGTGTCATGATCACATACTTAATAAGATGAGCATTTGGATCCGAATCTCGGCATAGAATCGGAACCGTACCGAAACGGTACCAATTCTCAATACACGGTACGGGACCGGTACTATGAATTGAGCAAAAAAAATTCGAGACCACTAATACGGTACTGATACCAAAGCGGGATAGTACTAAAAAAATTTCCAAAATTTGAGCAGTGAATTAAACAACTTATCCAAACACACATTGAGCCCGTTCCTTGTCAAACAATAGTGATGTAAAACATAAAATAAAAAACCAAACATCCCCAAAACCTATCGTGGCAAAAATTAAACCCTAACCTATTATTAAGTTACGGCTATCTTGGTGATGTCTCTATTTAATGGCTGGCGCACGTTTTGTTCTGTTTTTGTTGCTGTTACAAAAAGTTACTAGCATGAAAAAAAAAAAAAAAAAAAAAAAAAAAAAAAAGGAAAAAACCGGATAGGTACTAATTTCCCGACACCGGTACCCCCCCCCCCCCCCCCCCCCCTCTTTTATTATCGGAAAAAACGGTACCACCAATTCAGTACGGGTTTGGTACCAATCTTGTACCGTGCTCATCCCTAAACTCTTCTAACCAAAACCTAATTAATAATCATTCACTACCCTCACAAAATTGCTAAACTAACCATTAATAATCAAATAATATTTTTGTTATAAAATTTTTGTATAAAAACTCTACACTTTTGGTCTTTTGGAGATTTGTTCTTTGGGCCAGGACATATCCAAAGCTGACATGGCCCAACAAAGATAATGGGCAACACATGGAGTCTGGAGATGAATTTAAGTAATTAACCATTTAACCTGCATTTCTGTAATGTTCTTCAACTAAAGATAGCTCTTTAAGCTATTATTGATCAAAATTAAACAATTTCGGGAAAGGAATATCACAAAAAGCCTACACCACTAGTGACATGAAACTACGGATATCGACCTGTATAACTTTGAAGTTTATATTGTACATGTATTTCTTACTTACTCCTCATGAACAGAAGGCATCCTCTAGACCCTTTTTAGGCTTTAGCACAATGTAGGTACACCATCTGTTGGAGGAGTCGAATGGCCACTTGAGAAAGTAGACAAGTTCAAACTCCATAAAGTGGCAATAAGTTACGGACAAAGGCATAAGCTAAAGCACCCGTAAAAATGTAACTATCCACTCTATCCAGTATTCCACCTGCAGAAGATATTACTAGATCATGCACAAATCTAACATAATATGCAAAAATTAAATGAATTGTAAGTTACACACCCTATTTGAGTATGTTTGAATTGATTAATCATCGGTAATAAATTTTCTTAGAGATCCTTCAATAACTTCTCACAGAAGATTGCCAACTAGTGTTTCAGGGATGAGAAAAAAAATATATTCAGATGTTATATTAAAATTTATTCACACCATTAAGGCATTAACCTTCATTTGCTATTTACTGGGTCCTGTCATCCTGGAACCCAAAATGATTACTTTGTTTCTGCTTGCACCATGCAAGACAAAAATGAATATTTATGATATTCTAAGTGGCTGAAAATGAATACTTTATATTTATTTTCTTCAATATTCTCTATTGTTTAAAAGAAAACTTTTTTCTGATTAATCTCTACCTTCTAATGGTAAAAAGGGACCAAGACAACTATTGGAGCACCAACAAATGCAGAAACGGATGGTCATCATTGTTGAAAACAAGTGTCATCTTATAAAGAAAATTAAGTAATCCCATTGTTTATAAGCTAAAAGTCATAGAAAAAATTAATGAAGTAATCTAACAAAAATGGGGGACAAAAGACATGTGTTTGCACATGGCCAATCATTCCTTTTCATAGTTATCTGTTTTGATAAATTTTAAGTTTGGTCAAAGCAAGTTCATTGAACCCTTCAGCATGTTTCTACGCCCTCTCTTTTTTTATCATAATAAAGCCAGAAAGATCCATATATATCAAACACTATATGGGAGATAATAAGCAATTACCATGACCGGGTATGAGGGATCCTGAATCTTTTACACCAGCATCTCTTTTGATCATCGACTCAAGAAGGTCACCGAAAAGCGAGCCAAAGAAATTCAAGATACCAAAACCTATTGCACTGATAAAAATGAGCACATGTTAGCATGCAGTGATAAGATTTAAGGACAAGCAATCACTAAATTTAGTAGTAAAAATAGGCACAGACTGTAAGCACCTGATAATAGATGTGGGCCAAGAAAATATCTTTGACAACAATACAGTGGTAGCTATGCATCCTGCTAAGCCTGCAATAGCTCCCTCCCACGTTTTTTTGGGACTAATACTGGTGAGTGGTGTGCGACCAAATGCCTGGCATTGGAAGTGAAATGCATGAGATGATGGTAAGAATTGAGGTGGAAATTTTGACCCATTTATTAACACATGGGTCGACTTGGGTTATGATTTTTCTTCTAACGGGTCAAATGAGTAGAGAATAATGATTAAACTAAAAGGAAACAGGTCAGATGAGTTGAGCAAATTAAATTGGATGAAATTCATCTGAAATATATTCAAATGCACAAAAGCTTTCAAAGACCTTTATTTGAAGAATGATTAGATTGCATTTTAAAAAACATTAAGAATGGATAGAGCTGATCCAACCCATTTGACCTGTACTAGTCATTACCCGTACCCTGCCATTTTGCCACTGCTAATAAAGATGCCAAATCAAGAGGATTTAGAGAAAGCTAATATTACCTTGCCACCAGCAAAAGCAAATGTATCTGCTGCAATTATGCTGCTGATAGATATCAATGTGGCAACAAGACCAACCGTCCAATGAGCTTGACCACCTAATAGTATAGGCCATGTAGCTCCCACTCCTCTTGAAGATACAACATAGGATTAGTAATCATAAGCAGGCCACATCAGGTGAAGAAAAATGAGACCATATATATTTGGAACAACTACATGTGGAAAAAGTTGTAATCTCAAACGCGATGGTTTAGTTGAAAGAAAGTGCAAAAAAGTAAATAACTTATACAATGATTTTAATTTCCTAAATTATCCTACACCATGAAAAGCAGATGTGAATATCAGCTTTTAATATTGTTGAAACCTTCTCAGCTTTATAAATAGTAAGATGCATAATGAAACTACTAGCAGGGCACCCGCGCGTTGCGGTGGCGGGTACCCTGAAATAAAATTTTCCGGTGAATCATGTCTTTTAGTTTATTATATTTTTTTCGACAATAAATTTACGGATACCAAGACTTTCGTTTAGCCCGTGCCCGTTCGGGCTCGAGCTGGTTGGCCCGTGCCCGTTCGGGCTCGAGCCCATTTGGCCCGTTGCCCGTTCGGGCTTGAATATTTGTATAATGTGCTTTATTATTTGTATTAGTGACATTTAATGCATGATTTGTGTTTAAGTTGGTTGTACAATATGCTTGATGATTTGTATTTCTTATGTAAGGGGTGTTTTAATAACTGCATTAATTGTATTTATTGACCAGTTAATTAATTGACTACATTAAATATCTTGACCACATTAATAGTGCTTTGTATTTTGTACATTAAGCTTTAAGACTTGTAAGTTATGTAGTAGAGAAATTATGTGCAAGCTATTGAACTTCTATAATAAGCAAGCTGAATTTTTAAGTATTTCTATTTATAGAAGGCCTTCCTCCATTATAAGATAGTAAGATAAGATTACTCTCTCAATTATCAGCAAAGAATTCCACTAACTCTAAAGTTTCTTCCAACATCATTTTTACCAATGAGTCTTGACTCTTGAGTTTCGTAACAAGCATAAATGTAGTTCACCCAGTAGCTAACCATTCTTAGCTGCTAACATGCAAAAAAATAAACAAAACTATGCCAAATTGAAGAATTGTAACCATTGTGCTTATAGTTTTGTTGCAACAACCATTGTAGATGTCTAAAATCACTCAATCTAGTATAGGTTTATAACTACTATTCATATCTTAGCAAATACGATGGTCAAGTTGTTATAAAACTACAGATGCACCAGATAAATAATGCCAACTTTTCAGATATTCGATCACATATTTCTTCCCCCCTCATTTCATTCTATATTCTATGGGGGAGATAGAATATAGGCAGATCATACCCCTGCCCTTGGGTAAACCTGAGGGTAAGGTATCCAACACACTTCTGAATAATAAGCCAAGTAACTGTCTTCTAGTTACTGGTAATTTAAAGCATCATACAGACTCTCAAGGAGTGACAATGCATATAGAAATGCTGACGATAATAAGACTTTTAGTACCAAAATTGCATTGCCTTATAACAAGTACTCATCTTAAAGATATAATTTCGAAGTGACACCTATACAGAAAATTATAAGTTAACACATTATGGATTGCATCTTGTCACAAACTCCCGAATTTCCAAGTTAAGGAAAAATTCAACAATTGTGAAATAAAGCATAAGATGCTGAAATTTTACCAGTATTTAAGGCAGGTGCTATCAAACGGCATCTTAGTTTAACCCAAAAAGAAGGAAGATATCCACAATAAAATAAGCCAAACATGGTACTGCTGAGCTGAGAAAAACGAGGATTTCCCCTTTGCAATAGTAATGCCATAGCAACAATGAAAGCCGCTGATGTCACAGAAACATCAACTTGACCTTATATCTGAAACCACAGTAGAAAAAATGATCACAAACTGAAAGTAAGAACAAGATATTACAGCTTAATTTAAAGTTTTTAATTTAAAGCTCATATTTCAGAGTAAAGTATTGAAATCGCAAACAATTCACTATCAATGTTCAGTCATATATTTACATAATACTCAAAACTAAACATATTGGCACTTTTTCTCAACTCATGACACTAAAAACATAACACGTTGAGACTTTTCTATGGACAGATGGTAGTGCAACACTTCATAGAGCCAGATTATCATGCCAGGTTGAGAATCAAACAATCCTTGATCAAAATTCAAGACTCTGCACATCGGTATTTGGTAGTACTTCACCACTACTCTTTTGTTTGTCCAAAAGAAAATTTATCTACGATTTATGATCTGGTAATTAGCCAATGAATCTTATGAAAACCAAGTGATAAACAAAAAACACCAAAATCTCATAGCATATAGAATTTTACTGTTGGCTTCAAAGTACTTCTTCGTGAGGACAGAGGTATGAATGACCTACATGGATTTACAACTTTTTAGTTTGCTGAACTACGAGCAAGACAGGTCCGATCTTAGGCACATAGAGGAAAGCAATATTTATGGGCAGAGAGCAAGGCATAGCATTTTGCAATTCATTGATAACAAATAGATTTCCATGTTACATATATAGAACCCTTATTCTTAAGCAAAAATCTCGTGGCTGAAACAGATATAAATATTTGGAACTACAATTTGTATATTTGTTACATTAGCTAACACTCATTGGTTAAAGTAAGAAATCTACTATCCCAGAAAGAGAAACTAATAGATGCATTTTCCCATGAGTTATTGTGGATTAATTCATACGGAATTAAAAAGTATGTGGCATAGCTTATTAGCTTACAGAGTGAACAAAGGCATGAGAGCACATATAACAGAGCAAACTCGCGACACATAACGAGGAGGAGGAGTCATTCCAGAAGCAATCCCACGACTTCTAACCAATTCGAAGTATTCCCTTGAGCCAGCAAACACAGCAGCAGCTAAAGCCACAGAAAATACCCATCCTCCTGCTAGTACCACTCCACCAGCAGAAATACCTATTCCAAGTCCAAACACAACCCTTTTAGCCAACTGATTAGATTTCTGCTGCTGCACTAAATCTGCATCAGGTTCCGTTGCACCATGGTCTTCATTAACCTACAGATATTCATTCTCAGTTTCCTCAGTGACTGTAGTCAATATTCATCAAGCTCAAGGAAACAACAAAACACCGTAAATATGTTCATCATTTCTGTCTTTAGATATGAACATCTCCATCCATCCCAAAATAAGTTTCCACATTTCTACTTTAGTTTGTCACAAACGAAGTATCAACTTTCAATTAGGTTACCAACTTTCAGTATTCCATTTGGTAGCCTCATGGGCTCATGGATAATTCCATTACCCTCAGTAGCAAGATAGTGTCCATTATATTTACCAGGTTAAAACCCTTTACCCAAAAAAAAAGATAGCATCCCTCCCATTTTGGCCTCAACTACACCCAATCCCAAATTTGGATTTAAAAGTTTGTGCACCTAAAAAGGGTACTTTTGACATTTACCTAGTAAACACTATAATCATCGCACATTCCTAAATCTTTGTCGTTCACAAAATTGACACCTTTTTCGGAACGGAGGTGGTATTATACATGGATTAAGTCATACTTAAAGCTCATTTAATATCTTTAATTCTCCGAAATGTAAACATAAATATCCCAGTTTCATAAGCTAGCTTTGTCACAACTCAGAAGTCCGTTAAACCCTAAGTTCGTAACTTCTTGCAACAAACCATACAAATTCCCTAAGGTTGTCAAGCACCTTTAATTAACCTTCCATACAATACTCGGGCACACATGCTTACCCTTCCTAAATGGGAAATTGTCACTAAATAGCAACCAACTTATCTCGATGTTTCAATATGGCAATTGTACCTTTTTGTCTCATTTTGATATTTAATAATTTATGCCTTAGTATGAAATTTAGACATCCCCCATACCCAGCCCCGGCAGGATTGGGTATGTTGTTGTTGTTGTTGTTGTTGTACATCAAGTTACCCTAGAACACCTTATAACGTATTCATCATAAAAAGCTTAAGCTATTTTCATTATGTTACAAATCACAAGTACTTTGAAATATTCAACACAAAACGAGGTTTTAGTTTTGTGATTCATATTCCGTCATAGAGAAGTCATGAACTTAGAAATTGAGTATCATATTTTAATTCAGTAAACATACATATTCCAAAGGTGTAACATGATATATTACTTTTATCACATAAAACTAATTTGACTAGTCTCCCAACACTAAAGTTACCAATTTAGATCCCCAAATATAAGTATAAATAGCAAAACAATCTAATGTATACTTATCAAAATAAGTACGTTTCTCTTTAATAACATCTACTGTCACGAAATAACACATTTAGCTAAACTCAACAGAACAATAGCAGTTTTTTGATGCTACACTTTCTTCCCCCAAGATATATAATTATCTGTTTGTGAAAAAGTGGGTCCCTCTTGTTTGGTAAAACTGGCAGTTTTTTTTCTATAAAAATGTTTGGTAACATAGTTGTAGGTGTAATCATAATGAGTAAAACAGCTCCTAAATGCTCTCATGGAGCGTTGGAAAATGAGCATTCCGAAAAAATAGATAAAGCTACTTGCTGCTTGCCAAACAAGCATTAAAGATTACAACGCTCAACGCTCCTAAATGCTCCGCGCCAAACACACCCTAAGACAGACCTTTACGGCTCCCAATAATTTGTCAAAAAACTGAGCATCAAAAATTCAAAATCATGTTACCTCAATAGGTTTCTCATCTTCTTCTTCAATATGGTTGGCATCAGCTCTAGCCACCGGAATCTTGGTAAATATCTTGAGTGGATTAAACTTAATTCCATTGTTAAATTGCAACAATCCTATCCGTTTAGACGCATTGAATTTGACATCGATGGATGGACGGGAAGAAACTAGGGTTTTAGATGAACGGCAAGTAGCTGAAATTGGGATGAATTTACCGCATTTGAAGGAAGACGGAGTAGCCATTAACGATTGTGAGGTTATCATTTCAACTCAAATTCATATCTTCGATTTTATCGGGATTTTGAGGATGACGATAGATAGAGCCGATGACTTAAGACAACCAGTGATTTTTTTTCTTTTCTTTTTGGGACGGCTAATCTGTTTCTGTGTGTTTGCCTTTGCTGTTGCTTGTTTTGCTTGCTGTTTTATCTGCTTTGTTTTTCTTGGTTTTTCTCTCTTTCCCTTGCTCTCTCACTTGCGCACTCGTGCACCAGCTGGAGGTTTCTTTGGAAGCAGCTTCTCTACTCCCGGATTTACCTGGGGTTAGGGGTAGGGTCTGTCTACAGTCCACCTCCCCCATACCCTGCCCCGGCGGGATTGGGTTTGTTGTTGTTGTTGTTGTGGTGTTTTTGGGACGGCTGAGAGAATACAATTTATCTGAGTTTTAGTCATCTCTAACTTTATTTTACTTTTAATCGTAAAAATCACTCAAAGTATATACTGTTTTATTCTTGTAAAACTATTACTAGTTATAACGCCCGTGCACGCACGGGATTTTTTCTAAATGTTTTATTAATGTATTTTATCCATTAAAAAACAAATAGGATTTTTTTTTTTTTTTTTTTTTTTTTTGTAATTATTGTTTTTAATTTATGTTTATAACTATGTTTGACGGACGTAGTAAAGGTTCGATAATTTAGGTAAACTCATACTTTTATCTTATGTTGGAATATTTATAGTTGGGTTACCAGGTCACTGTTGTAACGCATAGGATTTTTTCTTAATTTTTTAATAATGTATTTTTATCTATCAAGAAATAAATAGCATACTTTTGTTTTTTGTTTTAATTACGGTTCTTAATTTGTATTTTTTAATTATGTTTGACGCTAGTGGTAATTATTCATATATAGTTTATGCATACACATGATCATCTTTATGTACAAAGTTCAGTTATCGCATGTTGTTTTTGTGTATCGATAATTTTGATCAATTCATAGTTTAATCTTATGCTAAAATATTAATAGTTGGGTTACCATATCACTATTGTAAGCTCAATTATTATAACATTTTTTTAGAATATTTTAAACAACAATGAAGACTAATTTAAAATGTTTGAAGATTAATCGGTTTTTGAAATTTAAATGCATATTCACAACGTAACTACAAATTCTCTCGCCCTTCTTTACATACCCACAAAATTACCATCAACAACAATTTTAAATAGTGTGATAATTAGTAAACAATTCATATTCATAATTTTATATAAAGTACAAAAATAAGTACCCAAGTCTCAACGTTGTTTGAAAATCAAAACTAATTCTTTTGGCTTGAAACAAACAAAACACATCTATTCATAAAGCCAATCACCTTTGTACTTAGAATTTCATATGGGGCAAGTTATTTGGACCCTCACATAGGGAGGGTTTCCAATCATTGCACGCATCATCAGGGGCGGATCTATGTTGGGGAGGGGGGCCAGGGCCCCCTGGCTTTTTGCTCAGTAGTGCTAATTTATTCGTATTTCGTCCGAAAAAATTTATATTTATTAAGTCGCCCCCCCCACCCCCCCCCCCCCCCGATTATTTTTCTTAAAAACTTTTTATATTTTAATAAGTTTTAGAGTCTAATAAAATTTACCTTTTTAATTTTTATAGCCCACAATACACTTAGTCCAGTTAAATTATTTAATCCAATTTACCACTTGGACCTCCTTTTAGATAAATGCGCGGGAAAAATGCAATAATAGAACCTAAAGAAAACAAAAGGCCCTACCTCCTTTTCCTTTTAGATACAAGTGGGAAATAATATACCTCCTTTTGTTAATTTCTGTACAGCCGAAAAAATATGAAAACAAAGAAAGAAAGTAAGACAGCTCCTGGCCTCCTGCTCACCACCATCCACCACGACCAGTCAGGCAGTCACGACCGCTTCCAGTCTTCCACCACCAATCCACCACGACCAGTCACCAGGTTTGTTTAATTTTGTTTTTGCAATTAATTTTGTTTTTGCCCTAATTTAATTTATTGCTAAGTTAATTGTGTTTTGCCCTAATTTAGATTATTGCTAAGTTAATTATTTTTGCCCTAATTTAGTTTATTGCTAAGTTAATTGTTTTTGCCCTAATTTAATTTTGCCCTAATTTAGTTTATTCCCTAATTTATTTTTGCCCTAATTTAATTTATTGCTAAGTTAATTGTGTTATGTTTGTTTATATAATTTGTTATTGTGTAGAAAGAAGGCGGCGAAAGCAAGGAGCTAAATGTGAAGAAAGCTAAAAAGGAGAGGGATCTTTTTTCATAATTTTTGTTTATGTATAATTTCTGTTTATGTATGGCTATATCTTTTTTCATAATTTTTGAAAGATTGATATTTTTTAATGTGTTTAATCGGGATTGATTGTTGTGGTATAGGGATGATTTTAGGAAGGAGTTCAAGGAAGCACACCCTGATAACAAAAACATTTCTTTGGTAATATTTATGTTCTGTTATGTCGCCTTGTGTTGATATTTGGTTATTGGTGGTTTATGTTTTTAAAAATTAGAAATGTAGGTTGCGAAAGAAGGTGGTGAGAAATGGAAGTCTATGACTGATGAAGTGAGTTTCAAAACATAAAAACATTTGTTTGGATTTTTGTTAAATTTGATTCTTTTTGTTGTTTGAATGCTGACTTGTTTCTATGATTATGATTTGGTGTATTAGGAAAAGAAGTGTTATGCTGATAAGGCTGCTGAACTCAAAGAAGAGTATCAAAAGGCTTTGGAGAATCCAACTGAGGCTGCAAAAGAAACCGACAAGGAAGGTAATATCTTGAATAGTTTGACCCGACTTAAGAAAACTTAGTTTTTTAGTGTTATTTTTGTTTGACCCGACCCGAATTAGAAGACCCTAATATACTAACCGAAATATAACGATAGGACAAAAAAATTCTCGGCCCCCCCTACTAAGAACTTCAAGATCCGCAGGGTTTCCAATCACTGCACGCATCATAAAAGGACACCAACAACAATGAGATTTAAAGCCGGAACAAAATTTTAATTCTATCAAGGGACATAACACAGAGTACAGGGAACAATATTTATCAATGCGTTTTAAGTTCCATTTCATGTAAAAAAAAAAAAAACTATAGAATGCACAACCAAACTACCGCCCACTGGCCACCCAGCGCTACTTCCTCCTGCACTCTCTTATGTAATGCAGCTAGAGAAAGAATGCCGTAAATAATTGTAATGCACAAAATCTAATCAAAATCTAACAAAATAATCTATTAATCCAGCCGTAGATTCATTCAGATCTCATAATAAAAACTAAAACCACACATGTCAGCCAAAATGGCTTTCGTTCAAAAAGCAAAATAAGATATGGCACCAACATAGTAAGGAGCCTTCAGCACATAAGTGCATAACCTATAACTTAATCTTAAATGACTCAAACCTCAAGGCTTCCATGATGGCAGTTTGGTTGCTCCTTTGCTGCTGCTTTTGGTGTTAGAAGCTTGTATGGCGGTCAATGGAGACTTCCTAAGCTTTTGAACACGTCTTGAAGCAGAAGTTAAGAGTGGCAGAAGATGAGCCGACGCTTTGAGTAAGCTTGTCCATATCTAACTTCTGATCATGTTTTCCGTCAGCATCCTCCTCCTCCAAATGGGGAACTTCGGTATCACCATCACGACCACCATTACGACCACCCCCACCATTGCCATTACCACCACGACGACCACCCCCACCATTGCCACCACCATCATCATTACCCCCACCACCATTGTTTGAAAAGTACGAATCTTGGAAATAGCCAATAAGTGTGACAAGAAGAACAAACGTACCAATTTCAGCGAATGTCACATAACCGAACAATCGCTTGTGAGACGGTAGATAGAGAACGAAGAGTAGGTTGAGTGGTGCTCCTAGCACAGCCACGAAAGTGGCAGCACTTATGAGTTGACAGCCAATTACATTGGGGTATTCTTCCCTCCCCTCGTCCTCCTCAAGTAAGAATACATACTTCATTACAGAAAGACCAATAACAACAAGAACGATGCAAATGACAAAGAGGTTATAAAAAGCTTGTGTCGCGAATGGTTTGATGTCAAGGTAATTGAATTTGGCATCAATGACGGTAAATAAAGGTGAGTAGAAAAGGGTTAACAACCCCTGTAGTGTGAAGGCAAAATCATGCCAATGAAACCTCAACCTGCAACAAAATCATGCCAATTTTATCAATTAATTTGGAACAGAGGTAGTAAAAAACAATTTTATCAAACACAAATAGATCAAATCTTTTCATCTAGTGGTTTTCTTTATCTATAAAATAAAATTGAAAAGCATAACATTTTCTTTACTATTCATAAAATAAGATGTTGACATGTCAATTTCACCAAACAATAGAAAAAGAGGCATGTTGCATAATTAGTTAACAACTATAGTAATATTCTATCATCATTAATATAGGATCTAGTCAAATAATAAATACCTTAAGAAAAACCTCGCGAGACGCGACCCTTTTTGGACTGGCTCAACCATTTTCACCTGAAATTTGAACAAATAAAACATTTAATGCCTCTTTACATCGTCCTAATATTTCTATTGTTTGGTGAAATTGACATGTCAACATCTTATTTTATGAATAGTAAAGAAAATGTTATGCTTTTCAATTTTATTTTATAGATAAAGAAAACCACTAGATGAAAAGATTTGATCTATTTGTGTTTGATAAAATTGTTTTTTACTACCTCTGTTCCAAATTAATTGATAAAATTGGCATGATTTTGTTGCAGGTTGAGGTTTCATTGGCATGATTTTGCCTTCACACTACAGG
This sequence comes from Artemisia tridentata subsp. tridentata, assembly GCA_021014915.2. Taxonomy (NCBI): domain Eukaryota; kingdom Viridiplantae; phylum Streptophyta; class Magnoliopsida; order Asterales; family Asteraceae; genus Artemisia; species Artemisia tridentata. The sequence goes on along the minus strand of CP139507.1, from coordinate 95,515,190 downwards.
GGTTGTTAACCCTTTTCTACTCACCTTTATTTACCGTCATTGATGCCAAATTCAATTACCTTGACATCAAACCATTCGCGACACAAGCTTTTTATAACCTCTTTGTCATCTGCATCGTTCTTCTTATTATTGGTCTTTCTGTAATGACGTATGTATTCTTACTTGAGGAGGACGAGGGGAGGGAAGAATACCCCAATGTAATTGGCTGTCAACTCATAAGTGCTGCCACTTTCGTGGCTGTGCTAGGAGCACCACTCAACCTACTCTTCGTTCTCTATCTACCGTCTCACAAGCGATTGTTCGGTTATGTGACATTCGCTGCAATTGGTACGTTTGTTCTTCTTGTCACACTTATTGGCTATTTCCACGATTCGTACTTTTCAAACAATGGTGGTGGGGGTAATGATGATGGTGGTGGCAATGGTGGGGGTGGTCGTCGTGGTGGTGGTGGTCGTGGTGGTGATACCGAAGTTCCCCATTTGGAGGAGGAGGATGCTGACGGAAAACATGATCAGAAGTTAGATATGGACAAGCTTACTCAAAGCGTCGGCTCATCTTCTGCCACTCTTAACTTCTGCTTCAAGACGTGTTCAAAAGCTTGGGAAGTCTCCATTGACCGCCATACAAGCTTCTAACACCAAAAGCAGCAGCAAAGGAGCAACCAAACTGCCATCATGGAAGCCTTGAGGTTTGAGTCATTTAAGATTAAGTTATAGGTTATGCACTTATGTGCTGAAGGCTCCTTACTATGTTGGTGCCATATCTTATTTTGCTTTTTGAACGAAAGCCATTTTGGCTGACATGTGTGGTTTTAGTTTTTATTATGAGATCTGAATGAATCTACGGCTGGATTAATAGATTATTTTGTTAGATTTTGATTAGATTTTGTGCATTACTATTATTTACGGCATTCTTTCTCTAGCTGCATTACACTGCCTTAATAAGTTTATGATAGGGCGTGACTGCACTCTCTTATGTAATGACGTATGTATTCTTACTTGTGAAGCATGCATCTTGCCCTGCTGTCAAATTCAACATTAACATATGCATAGTCAATAAGATAAGGTACCTATTAGACAATGCGATATCGAATATTTAATCACAATGAGCTTAATAGTTCGGTACATGTTGAGTTTTGAGCTCAAACATATAATTTCTTATGCTACACATTGACATGGATTTTAACTAACAGTTTGAGCTCAAACATATAATTTCTTATGCTACACATTGACATGGATTTTAACTAACAAATAAACACTGACATGTTTCCATATGTACAGCTAAGATTTTAATGTGTAATAACCAAGTATGTCAACTATATTAGAAACTGGAACACAATTAGTTAAATATATATATTTTTTTCTTTTGCGACCAACTGTTTTATCGTTTGTACCTTTGAACATTGTGGTAGAGTGTGGATGACTGTCAACAGATAACTCAGTGTGTGATCTTGCTCCAATGCAAGAACATCTTCGTCAAGAAAGAAATAAAGGAAATGTGGCGCGGGAGTGGGGAGTGGCTCCGAAGCAACTTCCAAGTCTTTAAATCTCAAACCAACAAACACCAAGGACAAATATCAGGTGTCCGGAGATATCAAAAGTTGACTTGTAAAATTCATATGAATTGCTGAAGTCGACTTGTAAACTTCATATGAATTGCTTTAGAAAATACGTAGCCACCATTTGTCGTCTCGTGTTGATGGACAACTTCAATTCACTTTCACTTTCTTGATATCCCGTGAATCTAAAGATATTAAAAAACAGATTTACTGTTATAATGAAATTGATAAGCTTCTGCTTTTGTGTCTCCTCACAATAGTTAAATAGTATTTACTAATAAGAAAACTTATATCATATCCCTAATCATAAAAAAGAGATTAAAATAATTCCTAAAATTGTCAATCTTTTTAGCAAGATACATGATATCCCGTTTGTACATGCTTGACAATTTTTAGTGAAATTGTTTAAATGTTATACTTAAAAAAATCTAAAACACGAAAAAAAATTACATTAACAAACATAAAGTTGTAACAATATATTGCTACTGGTTACCAAATACCTCTTATATTTAACTAAGGCATCAACAGTTAGTCTAATATTACAAATTAACACATCTAAAAACCAATAGGCATTTTGGAACTCATTATCAAAATCAAAATTGGTTCCAACCTATAAACAAATTGACTGTGGAAATCAATCAAAACCCATAAATCTCTCAAAATCAAAAACGAAAACTTATTAGGTGTTTCTAAGAATAAAAGGATAATAATCTTTGGGGGTTTTCGGAAGACGGGTAATAATGATACCTTTATCAGAATTGAAATCAAAGTCATCTTCTTCATATTGACATGTGTTTTAGTTTTATCGACTACAGTCATGGGCTTCTTTTTAGGGTTTTTAATTTAGGTTTCTGAGAATGAATGTGAGAAAAAGAGTTCCGGATGTTTATTTTTTTTAATTACAATGTTTGTCTACAAATTATTGAAAAATAGCATTGTGACCCATGTGTATTTTCATCTTTTTTTAACATATAAGTAAAAAAAACGTTTTTTTTTTAAGATTTGTGAAGCAAATTAAGAAATAATTAGGTTTAATTATTTTTTAAAATCTAAAAAGGAAAATCAAATTAAAAAATTATTACTTAATAAGAAATGATTTGATTTTTTTGAAATGCAAAAAGTCTACACTTGAGGTTTTATTTTATTATATAATATAAAAGATGTTAGAATGATTTAAACATACCACTTTTTAAGCTTGATTATTGTTTTATGGTTATTTTTTATAGGGATATTGGATTTAAATAATCCTAACTTGTTCTCTTTGGCCGATAATAATCCCAACTCAACAAATAACCCACAACGAGCTAAACTTTAACACTATTTTCCACTGGCGATCCTCAGTTAACTTTTTACTAACGGGGTTAACTTCTGATGACGTGGCACGCTTAGGTGTCATTGTTAACTACATAAATGGTCCTTGTGGTTCATCCGGTGTTACGGATTCAGTCCAGTTATCATTTTTTTTTCGAAAAAAAATCTAAAAAAATTTAATTCGAAAAAAAATTTATTAAATTTTTTAATTTCGAAAAAAAATTATTTCGAAATTAAATTTTTTTAGAATTTTTTTTTCGAAATTAAATTTTTATTCGAAATTATTTTTTTTAGAAAAAATAATTTTTTTTCGAAATAATGTTTTTTTCGAAAAAAATTAAATTTCGAAAAAAAAAACATTATTTCGAAATAAAATTAATTTTTTCGAAAAAAAATTCTAAAAAAATTAAATTTCGAAAAAAACATTATTTCGAAAAAATTAATTTTTTCTAAAAAAAATAATTTCGAATAAAAATTTAATTTCGAAAAAAAAAATTCTAAAAAAAATTAATTTCGAAATAATTTTTTTTCGAAATTAAAAAATTTAATAATTTTTTTTTTCGAAATAATATTTTTTTTCGAATTAAATTTTTTTAGATTTTTTTTCGAAAAAAAATGACAACTGGACTGAATCCGTAACATCGGATGAACCACAAGGACCATTTATGTAGTTAACAATGACACCTAAGCGTGCCACGTCATCAGAAGTTAACCCCGTTAGTAAAAAGTTAACTGAGGATCGCCAGTGGAAAATAGTGTTAAAGTTTAGCTCGTTGTGGGTTATTTGTTAAGTTGGGATTATTATTGGCCAAAGAGAACGAGTTGGGATTATTTAAATCCAATATCCCTTTTTTATATGTAGTCGTGCATTAATCGAGCATATATAAAATTAGTTGAAAATAGTTATACTGACAGCATGAGTGTTTAAAATCAATGTACAACAATGCATATATGTATACTTTACCCACACTAATTTTAGATAATTTCGCAAAGAATAAAACAGTTTTGAAACACTCATGAAACTTGGTTACAATTATGTGACATATTCCTTTTTGGAACAAAATTATAATGTTGTTATTAGAGTAAATTACATAAATGGTCCCTGTGGTGTGTCAAAAATTTCACCTATCGTCGCTCCAATTTAAAAGTTGCATATATCGTCTTTATCGCCTCCAAAGAATAACACTCGTGGTCCTTCTTTTAACGAGTGTTAAGTGCATTCCGTTATAATTTACACGTTAGCCCCTGTTGGTTAACGATTGTTGCATCTTAAACCCTTTATAATAACGGCCGTTTATAATTTAATGTTTTTCGACTTTAGATACGTTTTTATACGTTTTTATCCATTTTCGTCCGTTTTTATACGTTTTCATCCTTTTTTATACGTTTTCTTACGTTTTTATCCGTTTTCGTCCGTTTTTATACGTTTTCGTCCCTTTTTTACATTTTTATTCGTTTTCATCCATTTTTATATGTTTTCTTACGTTATAATCCATTTTCGTCCGTTTTTATATATTTTTGTCTTTTTTTAACGTTTTGATATGCTTTTATCCTTTTTTATATAACTTTTTTACGTTTTTATCCGTTTTCATCTGTTTTTCTTACGTTTTTTTCGGTTTTTATACGTTTTCGCCCGTTTTATACGTTTTTTAAAAGTTTTTATCGGTTTTCATATGTTTTCATCCGTTTTGATACTTTTTTTACGTTTTCACAGTTTTCATCCGTTTTTTTACGTTTTCATAGGTTTTTATTTGTTTTCATATGTTTTTATCCGTTTTCATACTTTTTTATCTGTTTCACCCGTTTTTATACATTTTTGACCCTTTTTCAAACGTTTTTTTTTTTCGTTTTTATACGTTTTGGTCCGTTTTTATACGCTTTTTTTTATGTTTTCATAGGTTTTTATATGTTTTCATATGCTTTTATACGTTTTTATCCATTTTTATACATTTTCTTACGTTTTTATCTGTAAGAAAATGTATAAAAATGGATGAAAACGGATAAATACGTATAGAAATGGATGAAATGCATAAAAGCATAGATAAAACCCATGAAAACATTAAAAAAAAATAGTATAAAAACGGATGAAAATTTATAAAAACAGACAAAACGTATGAAAACGAACAAAAAGCGTATAAAACCGACGAAAACGTAAAAAAACATATAAAAACGGATGAAAAAACGGTTGAAAACATATGAAAACTGATAAAAACCTATGAAAACAGTAAAACAACATATAAAACGGACGAAAACGTATAAAAACGTAAGAAAAACAAATGAAAATAGATGGAAACGTAAAAAAATGTATTAAAACGGATAAAAACATATCAAAACGTAAAAAAACAGAAAAAACATATAAAAACGGACGAAAATGGGATTAAAATGTAAGAAAACATATAAAAATAGATGAAAACGGATAAAAACGTAAAAAAAAAAAGTATAAAAACGGACGAAAACGTATAAAAACGAACGATAACGGATAAAAACGTAAGAAAACGTATAAAAACGTAAGAAAACGTATAAAAAAGGATGAAAACGTATAAAAACGGACGAAAATGGATAAAAAACGTATCTAAAGTCGAAAAACTTTAAATTATAAACGGCCGTTATTATAAAGGATAAACGATGCAACCATCGTTAACCAACAGGGGCTAACGTGTAAATTATAACGGAATGCACTTAACACTCGTTAAAAAAATGACCACGAGTGTTATTTTTTTAAGGCGATAAGGACGATATATGCAACTTTTAAGTTTGATGGACAATAGGTGAAATTTTCAACAAACCACATGGACCATTTATGTAATTTACTCTTGTTATTATTTATTTTAGAAGAAAAGTTGGCTTGGCTAGATTTTAACAATCACAATTGTTTAGTTGTTTCTTGTGAATCGGAAGAGTTGAAATTAAATTTGTTACTTAGACCTGAATATGACATTTGCCCTGACCTTTACACTGAGAGCTGAAAACTGGCCCCAAAGTTAGCATGTATAGTGTGAACTTGCGTGTAATAAAATAAGTGTCGGTATAGTTGAAATAACAAAAGAAAAGTTTTAAGTTTTTCGTCTAACCACGTTAGATCAAACTTATTGGAGCTGACGAATAGACATCAACTATCATGTATGCTAGATGCAAGGACCGTAGGTTTTTAACACAACTGATATCATGACATGAGATTGAGGTTGAGGTGTTTCACTCAAAATTCTCTTGTTATTCTGATGTTGTGAAATACTGAGTACGAATGATGACTATATTCAACCATCAATATAAATATTTTTTTGGACCTTTTGTGTTAATCGGAAACTTTAACTCACAACATGTAAGTCTAATCTAATCATCAATATCAGTAAACTATACAAACGTATAAGCTAAAACACTCATTGTTGGGTCAAATTTTTACCCAATTATCCATGACAAGTATTTGAACATAAAATAGCCTAATTCATGAAAATACAGTGAGTGTGTTACTCAGTGAATGTGTAACTCATTAATGAAATTAGTGAGTGTTGTATAAAGCTCAATTAACAACAAGCTTCAGAGACGTCGAAGACCAACTAAAAAAATATTTTATCTCACTGATGTGCTACAAACAACATCATACCAGAGTCACTGAGATCCGACAAAGTCTCCCTGACTCTGAATACTCCATCTCTGAAGACAAACTTGAAATATGGGCAGGAAATTCGTAAAAGCAAAAAAGCAAAAGAGAAGTCAGACAAGTACAAGAGTAGTTACTAAAAATGTGAATAGTTGAATTAACTATTCACTAAAGTACATTGAAGGTGAAGCTACATATAAAAGACCATGTTCAAAGATGTACTCTTCTACTAAATGCTTGACACATAACCTTATGCACACATGTGACTTCACCTTTAACCATATATATAAACACAAAGCCACTACATGGATAGTTAGAGATTCTAAACAAACACAAAATGATAAAAATATATTATAGTTGATAGGATCCTCCTTTTCTAAAAACAAGCTAAACTAAGCTAGCATGTTTGCGTTGTTCATATTAGGAGAGTTTCATTTGTTATTCAATCGGGATAGTGTTCCCAATTATCCCTCATTTCAAATTAGAATTATCAATATTGAAAAGTACAAATGATGTTATTAGTTGTCAAATGAGTATTGGGTAAAACTTGTTCTTATCTTTGTAACATATTAATGTTTTACTCAAATTTCGGAACCAACAGTCATTATTAGATCAGTTTCAACAATGACCACATAGCATAAAAATGTAAGAACCTTACAAATGTTGAGTCAATTGACAATTGCTATGGTTCAATGAAACGTACGTTTGTCTTTGGTATTGCAATTAGACTTGCATCTAACTCTTAAAATCATAATTAGAATACAAACTACTTATAGAACACGAACCAACCCACTTGTCCTGATCGGAACGATTGAAGAAAGAAAGAGAATGGTGTCCCCCTTTGCTCAGGGGACATCGTCGGAGAACAATGTCAACAGACCACATTTTTAGAGCCACTTCAGATTTTCAGTTCCAGACTTCCAGGCAAAGAGTAAACATTTTTTGACCGAACCCAACAAAACCCATTACCAACAAGTCCATTTTGCCACCTCTACATAAAACCAATTCCAACATCCCATCTCTACGCTAAAACCATATACGCTAACATCACAAGAACTGAATTAGTTACGGTCACAAGTCATAAGTCATAACTATATATTTTACAGGTCAGAAACATATAAAAGAGCTCCCAAAATAAAATTTTATTTGTTACAAACAATATATTGTCTAGAAGTCTCAAATCACACCATTGGATCAAAGATGAAGTCAATGCTGAAGGTGAGGAACCCGAGATTGTCTTTACACCACCACGAATGTTCACCTCCAAATAGACCAATATATTGTCTAGAAGTCTCAAATCACACCATTGGATCAAACATATAAACCTGAAAGAAGTGCTTAGGTGTCATTGTTAACGCTTCTAAGGTAGATTGTCTTTACACCACCATGAATGTTCACCTCCAAATAGACCAAGAGACTCAACATACACCACACGACCACACACACTGACCAATAAGACTAAGAGACAGAAAGAACTGAATCAAACAAAGAAAAAACCCCCTGAAAAGCTCCCTAACATGTCACAAACTGTCCAAAAACCTAAAAAGCTCCTTAACGTAACACAAACTCCTTGAATGAGAAGAACAAGAAAAAGTTGACGCTACATTAGGAAATATTAGAGAAACTATCAATACTCATTTTGAGAATATCTTGGTATCAGAAGTGACACTAACGTAACACAAACTCTGTCCAATCAGCACGTCATCTTGAGCTCTTTCATGGAAATGGATTTGACCAAAGATGAAATAGAGCGCAAAATTGACAGGAGGTTTATACTATTTGAGCATATATCCCAAGAGCAAGCCGAGCAAACCGATGAGAAGAACATACATGAGTGAGATACCACCACTGCTTTTGTTGCCTTGACGCCTTAAAAGTTCCTGCATGAAACAAGATTAAGAAATTAAGCTAAAAGTGAAATAAAATTAAGGACGTCAAATGTCACCTAAAGTGTATTTAAATGTCCTAAACCAGCTATTTATAAGAAAGTATCTTTATCAAATAGAAAACAGCTATTGTAATCGTATATGACAAAAGGTGTTTACAGGTACATACATCACACCTTTTGACCCTTCTTGATCCGTTACCAACCCAACCACCTTATTATTATGAAGGTAAAGGCACAGTAAAACACATGGTGGTTGTAACACCCCCAAGTAAAGGACTAGCCCAACTCCTTTAAACTTCGAATTGACCATCCGGCCACATACCCGCTTTGTTGACTAAAATGAGCTACACATTTGTGTATCTGTTCTTTTTGTCCTACATTGATGCTAGATATTATATACACTCAATCTCTATATTCTTTGTTACATAGGCGGTATCCGTCACATCACCAAGCTACATGGATCAGCTTTCAGCAGATTATTTCATTCACTGCCCATTCAAACTTCCTAGGTTGTTCCAATTATGAACCTGGTGCAGCACCTACAAAGCCTGCAAGATCTTGCCATAGTGAAGTAATAGTCTACGCATTGTTGCGACCTCTCAAACACATGCCTTTGTTTCAACACCTAGGAAGTATTGTTTAAAAAAATGCCATGGTCTTCGGTGTATGGCAGTGTCTCCACAAACTTCTCGCCTCTTTCACTTACATGCATGCCTTCTACCACCTCTAGCACTTCTTTCAGGTTTATATGTTGTGAACCTTATTATACATTGATTTGTGCATCTCTAAACCTCGAATAGTTTCTAGATGGAGGATATCATGTTTTCCAACTTAGACTAGAGATGGTTGTAAGCTACAAAATTAGGTGTTCGCTTTTAAACCCTCTCTTACCATACATGAAAGTCTATAGGTTCTGCCAATCCACCACAATTCTCATTTGTAATAATTACTCTGCACGAGATTTACCGACATGAGGTGCTGCATTATATTGTTGATGAATTGCCTTTACTGTTTGGGGCGCGATATCAGGCGACAACCCTACTACAATAAAAATAATGGTCCGAATCAACTTGCCAAGTATATCGTGCCCCAGAAATTTAGTCATAACTTTAATGCAACAACACCTCGTGGTAATAACCCTAAAGTAAAATGAAATTATACACATGTGAGTGGCGGTGAAGTGACACAAATTCTAGACATTCATGCATGGTTCGACAGGTTTTAAACAGGGACAAAGCATTTGAATTCATGTTGGAGATGAACTATGTTGGTGATATTTGTTATGGCAACATGCAAATTATGTTATACTGCTACAACTAATAATTTCTTATTTCACGTATAACTTATAGCATTCGAAAACTTAACACAGCTCCTACATTAAGCATATTCATAAAACACCAGTAGAAACAAATATGAACCATCTGCAAGATCAAAGCTACATGATAGTGATGAGAGCACACTGCATCGGTTGAGAAACACTAGTAAACGAATAAGATTAAGATATGTACCAGTTCTTGATGAAGCTTTTTACTTTGCTGAATGGCAGAATTTTTCTCTTCTGTCAGCTTAGTTATAAGAGCCATCGCCTGATACAAAATGAGGTGCATATAAATAAGTGCCGATAAGTATGCAGAGAAGATCAGAATTTATATGAACATTATTATACAAACTTCAGTCAGAGGTCCTCATCCAGATATAAAGATTAAATCTTGCAATGATACAAAATCGCTAGTATCTCAAATATAACAATTTTTTTAGGAAATTCAGAAAATCACCTCAGATGACTTTTCGTTAGACTCAGCAAATGATCTTGGAGCCTGAAAGAATTTAAAATGAATAATTTCTTATTTCACGTATATGTTTTACTGTATAACACAACAAATTATTTTCACAACTTACAGCATTTGTGTCAATCGACCCATTATCAGATATTGAAGCCCTTGGAGATGAACCCTCTTCTGACCCTTCTCTTACTGGTGACGGTGGTCGTGGGGGAGCGACATAATTAACTTTTAGTTTGCATTCCTCTACGAGATTTCCTGATTCCTTGTTAAACTATTACAAGACAAAAGTATATACTATTAATTTTCCGCCAATTGAATATTAGAGTTAACAGTTTAAACACAATCAGATTAGCTAAATACCAGCTCTGGAGTGATATCTTTTGGTGTAGCTCCAGGACTTGCAACTGCACCTTGAAGCAAAAACTTATCCTTGCATTGCATGTCGGGAGGAGTTTCCTTTTGAGCTTGCATTGTAACTGAACAATAAAGACATAATTTTAGCCGCCAATTTATACATTCATAGGTATGTCAACTTCTTCCAGAAATTGCATTTCAAATAATCACAGAATTTAAACCATCAAAAAGCTATATACAAAGACATGAGATTGTGTTTATGTTATGAATCATGAATAATTTTGCAGGTGCATATTGTTGATGTATCAGACTTAACAGACAATCTTAATCTATATGCAATAGATGGCCTATACGAGATAATGAGACAAACTGAAAATAAGTAATTAACATGATAGTGAAAGTACAGGTGGTGAAAGCCCATCTAAGATAAGCCGACCCTTTTTCTTGTATGCAACTTACATCATCAGATACAGAGAGTACATCAATGATGTTACATTTAAAATGCATGACAACAATGCAAGAAAAGCATGACATGATTAAAGTGTGTTTCATTCCATGTATGACACCCCATCCAAAAAACACTTTACTTTTATCTTGTTCCATCTCAACCAATAATATTAGAAGTTGGTAATCAACAAACTGCAAGTGCCTGATTCGCTAAAACTATCACCATAGACAAACTATAAACTCGGCAGCGGAACATCTTGCATTCACAAGCACTAGCTTAACAAATCTATTTACTTCAAGTTTTGTGAAAACCCATACAGCAGATAACGTGTAAAAAAACTGAACATAAGCCCCTAATAACAAATTGTTTTTGTTAGTACATCAAACAAAAAGTCATAGGCGTCTTAAGAAAATCTGATCACATTCATGTGCCACAGTCCTCATTGAGTTGTAATCCTAGTCATATATAACACTCATTTTCTTAACATCTAAGCATCTCGCATAATTCTCTACATTTCGCAACTAAGAAAGTATATAAACATCACACATAAACATATCAAACAAAATCAATTTCTAATGTGATAATAATAAGTACAAAACAAGTTATCAAACAAGCACAAAGGTAAAGTATAACGAAAGAACGAACCTACGACATTACAAGTAGAGTGTGGCAACACAATCCCCGAGTTAGGCCGAACACAATACTTCTTCGGATTCGTTGTTTTCACCTAAAAAATCCATCACAGCACACACAAAAATAACCTTAAAAAACATAGTATAAATTCAACATGTATACATAACTAGAAAAGAATTAATAATGCATTAATACCTTAAAAGCGACATGTTTATCAGTTTTATTCAACAATTGCATGGAACATGATATCTGCTTTTTCAATTCAACTATATACAAAAAAAATATATATGTAATTAACAGATCTGAAATTATAATAATTAAATTAATTTAAATTTTAAAGAGTGGAGAAAATGAAAATTATTACAAGGGAATTGAAGCTCTGGTGGTTCGATGTTGAGTAGCTCTCCGGTGCTCATGGTTGATTGGATCGTTAACGGAGATGGAATATTCTGTTAGGGACAGACAGAGATCTGGTTGTGTTTTGATTTGAGGATGAGGGATGTGTTTTTGTTTATGTTTTTGTTTTTGTTTTTGGTTGGTTGGTTGGTTGGTTTGTTGGTTTGATCGGAGTTTTTTTAATTATTTTAAACTAGACAAACACCGGTCGAAAGCGATAGCGGATAGCGGAAAATAATTATATTTACGAATTTATATTTTGATGTGACATTTGATGCAGCACTTACAAATTCAAATTCAATTTGAAGATATTGCGAAAAATAAAATCTATTGAATATAAATGAAAAATATAAAAGTTAATTAAATAATATTTAATTATTAATTTAGCAGATGATGTTTTAATCAAGAGTATTTAAAACTTTTTATTAGTGTAATTAAAGGGTCAAGAGAAAAGTTTCATACGGAACAACATTTATCTAAGGAACAAACCATAAGATCTCAACCATCCATCCTCCTTTCATCCAACGGTTTAGATTAATTAGCATTTTAAAATAAAAATATACTGAGGGGCATTTTTAGTCATTATCTAAAAAAAAATACACACCAAACACGGTAACCTCCCAAAAACACACACTTACACACATTAGATCAAGAAAAACCCCCAAATCGACTCTCTCTCTATCACCGGCAAACCATGCCCTAAACCACCGCCAAACCCTAATTCGTAAAATCTTTACATTAAAATGGAGATTGGAGATGAAATAGCACTATCTCAAGGCGATTCGTTGGCCAAATCCGATCAAAATAAGCTTCGAGATGAAGCAGCTGGTATATTTTTAGCTTATTTTGTTATATTAGTCAGTATATGTTACTTCATTGCTTATTTTGTTGCTTATTTTTTATTATTTTTTGTATAGTTGTTAGATGTTGCTTATTTTGATTTTAAAACTTTTTTGGAATGATATGGCTTGGTGATGAGCTATATGAATCAGTATATTAGCTTAATGAGTTATATGAATCAGTATATTAGCTTAATTGGTGTTAGGTGTCTTAATATAGAAGGACCAATGCTTGATAAGCTGTTTTGTAGAGAAATAAACTAAAATTATGGTGTTTTATGGCGGAAATGATGTATACAATGTGATGTTTTGTGCAACATTGGGTTCGAATTGTTGGTTTAGGTATTCAGGGGTGTTTGGCTAAGATTATCTAAGGCGCTTATTAACTTATTGGTGTTATCAAAATGTAGTAAGACGCCGTGAGTGTTTGTTTTGAGATAGCTAGTTATAAGCTTATTTAAGGGGTTTTACGAGGTCAAAAATGTGTTTTCAAAATGCGTAACTTTTGAAAATAGATAAGCAACTAATGTGTTTTCATAATGAATCTCATGGGATTCTAAACAAAATCACATGGGATTCTGTATGAATCTCAGTAGATTGAAGTTTTGGATTAGCTTATTTTAATGTTTTTTTTTTTTTATGTTAGGTGTTCTTAATGCTACTGCTAGTGGTTCGCCTAGGAAGAGGTGGGTTACCATGGATATTCTTTATGCCAATGCCAATAAAGTTTTGAACCCAACGCCGTTGTCTCAGTTTAATCCTAATGAGAAGTCGGCGAGTGTTGTTACAGTGAAGGCGCCGGTAGTTGTTCAGGAGAAGGCGCCTACTGTTGGTAAGGCGACGAAAGCGTCGGATGTTGATGTTGGTAAAGTTATTTCGGATGTTGTTACTGATTTGGCAAATGAGAAGGCGCCTGATGTTGTTTCTGATAAGGCAAATGAGAAGGCGCCTTATGTTGTTAAAGTTAAGCCAACGGGTGTTGTTATGCTAGATCAGTTAATGTTGTAGCTTCTTAAAAATATGTCTTTTTATCAGTTAATGCTGTTATTATTATCAGTTAATGTTGAACTTCTTGTCAGTATGCCCACTCATATATCTTTGTGATTTTATACAGAATCCCATGGGATTCTTTGATGAATCCGATGTGATTCATCCCTAATCACATGGGATTCTCTAATGAATCACTTGTGATTCATATAGAATCCCACGAGATCCATACAGATTACCCATTTGATCAAGTTATTGTTTGTATTTTATATTTTTGACAATTAACAGTATTGTAGTTTCAAAGATTACAAAACATGAATATAAGAATATATATTCAAAGTAAACAATAATTTTCTTTTTGTAAAATGTTTGTACTCTTTTGGTATAAGCAAATGGTTGTGTTTAGCAATAAACTAAACAAGCTTGTATTTTCCAGAAACGATATCCAATTCTAACTTTATACGAGCTTTACAACCTGTTACATGTATAGTTGTATTTCTTTTTTGTTTGTCACTGTGTTTAGGATCCAAAGTGTCGACATTAATATGTCTTGTAGCTCCTTCTTTGTTACACACTATGTATTTGTGTTGTACAATTCCAGATTTTGTTAATCGTTGTCCTGCTTTTTAAATTTGAAAACCTCCCGCTTCAGCGTAGTTACTATACATATCTATAGCTTCATCTTGTTAGGAATTAAATGTCTAACAACTTAGTACTGCTAAAGAAATACACTAACAGTACTAACTGCTAGTGTATAAGTGAAGACTGCTGAAGAAACAGCTAACAGTACAAACTTCCAAGTTAGTACTGCTAGTTATATTGAAGGTACTGCTGCATGGATTATCTTGTACGACATTGTAGAGGATAAGTATGGAAATGATATTTTGTATAACTTAATTAGTTAGAATTATACGGTAGAATACTTATCTTGTAAAGGACTCCTTAAGTCTATAAAAGGAGATCCTAGGTTATACGAATAGATAGAAGATATACAGCGGTCATATATCAGTCATAGAGTTTTGTTAAGATTCAAGGTCTTTGTAACCCTAGTGATAGCAAGATCACTCGTATTATTCAACCAATAATATTGAATTGTTTGGTGTTAATCTCATTGGGTTCATTGATCATACATAAATTACTATTCCATTAAACAAACCAACATTCTTCTAAGTGTGGTTAAGTAGATTCCGCATACTTAACTGCATTCACTCAAAGTATCTCAAACACGTTATAAAGGAGTAACATCCTAAGTGTTTTATAATCCTCTCAAGTGGTATCAGAGACAGGTTGATACTATTGATTTAGAAGAGAAAGTAATGGACATGGAGACTACCCAAACAAATATGGCTGCTAAATTGCCAATGCTCAAGCAGAATGAATTTGATATGTGGAGGCTGAGAATAGAACAGTACTTCCAGGTGCAAGACTATGCACTATGGGAAATCATTAAAGAAGGAAACTCTTTCAAGTCTTTAACCTCTACAACAACAGTTGATGGTAAGGTAGAGACAGTTGTGCAGACCTCTCCAGTAACTGCAGAAGAGAGGCTTCAAAAGAAAAATGATCTCAAGGCCAGAAGTTTGCTGATGATGACCATTCCAAATGATCAACTCTTGAACTTCAGCAAGTTCAAAGATGCTACGACATTGTTTGAGGCAATTATTGCTAGGTTTGGTGGGAATGAAGCTACCAAGAAGACACAAAAGACTCTTTTAAAGTAGAACTTTGAGAACTTTACTACAACCAGCAATTAGTCTTTGGATCACATGTTCAATAGGTTTCAGAAGATTGTTAGCCAACTTGCTGTTCTTGGTGTGGATATACCTCAGAAAGATCTTAACTCCAAGTTCCTGAGAAGTTTACCTGTAGAGTGGGCTATACATGTGGTGGTCTGGAAGAACAAGCCATAAATTGATACTATGAGCCTGATGGACTTATACAGCAACTTCAAGATTGTTGAGCAGGATGTGAAGAAGGCTGGAGGAACTAGTTCAAGCACTGGGAACATGGCCTTTGTGTCATCTCCTAGTAATTCAAGTCCAGTTGAAGAAGTAAAGGTTGCTGTGAGAGTTAGTACTGCTAACCCCCAATGTTAGTACTGCTAGTCCATCAAGCAGTACTACTGGTATTCTTGATGAGAAAACCTATTGTTCCTTCCTGACAAGCCAGAATGATGGGTCAATGCTGACTCACGAAGATCTCCAGGAGATCAATGATGATGATTTAGAAGAAATGGATCTCAAGTGGCAGATCTCCCTTCTTAGCATGAGAGCTAAGAAATTCTACCAAAGAACTGGAAAGAAGATTACTATCAGCAGCAATGATACTGCTGGTTTTGAAAAATCAAGGGTAGAATGCTACAACTGCCACAAGCTGGGGCACTTTTCAAGGGAATGCAAGAGACCTAGGCAACAAGATGGCAGGAGCAAAGGTTATGGGAACAAGCCCAAGGTTGTGGAAAAAGCTAAGTCAACTTCAAAAGCCTTGGTAGCTATTGATGGCTTAGGATTTGATTGGAGTTTCATGGCAGAAGATGAGGAAGCACCTACTGAGATGGCACTTATGGCCTTCTCTGACTCTGAGGTACAATCTGCTAAATGTTGTTCTAAATCATGCACTGCTCTTAAAGAATTAGAAACTTTAAGGAAACACTATGATGAACAAAGGATTGAACTAAACAAAACAAATTACAATTTGTCAAATCATAAGAGAGGTTTAGCAGTTCTAGAGGAGCAAATAGTGCATTATAAGAATAATGAGACTAGTTTTGCTGGTGATATAGCAGTTCTTAAAAGGGATTTGTCATTTAAGAATGCAGAAATTAGTCTATTGAAAGCTGAGTTGGATAGAATTAAAAAGGCTAATGAAAATATTCAATTAAGTGTAGAAACCTTAGAATATGCCTCTAAGGGTGTAAACAAAATAATTGAATGTCAGTTAATCAACAAAGCTAAGTCTGGGTTGGGGTATAAGACTAGTCCACCTCCTCACATAGGAATTCCTACACTCCAAGGAATAGACCTAGAGCATACAGGTTTGCCTGAATATCAACAACCTAAGTTAGAATATGGTCTTAAGCTAAAAGAGAATGTAGTTGTTGATAAGCCTGTCGAAGTCAGTGAACCTTTTGAGAGTGCAAGTGACACTTCACTCACTGAGGACAAGGTTTCCACTGATAGGAATTCAGATGCTCCAACCATTGAGGACTGGACATCTGATGATGATGAGGAAGATCAGGTTGTGGTTAAACCTGATGTAGTTAAGATAGAAGGAACAAGTGTTCCTCAGGTGGTCAAGAATGAAACTGTTAGGCCTAAATCAAATGTTAAACCAATTAGGAAAACAGTTAGGTACTGTGAGATGTATAGATCCACATACAAGCCAATAGGTAACCAGAGGAACTGGAATAACCTCAAGTCTAACCAACTAGGTGATGACTTTGTCCTGTATAAGAAGGCTTGTTACACTTGTGGTAGTTTTGACCACCTTGAGGCTTTTTGTGATAACCATCAGGGTAGAAAGATGGTTATTGGGAACAACAGGGTATATGGGAACTCAAACCATAGGGTGAACTTAAACAGACCTCAATCTCACTCTAATACTGCTAGGATGACTCCCAGAGAAAGTTTAATGAAGTATGGCCCAAAAATAATTCATAATGTTAGACCAGCAGTTAGTACTACCAGACCCTTTAAGACTGTTTACCCTAGACCAGCAGTTAAAAGTGCAAAAACAACTTTCAAATATGCACCAACAATTGCTAAAATGCCTTTTCAAATGAAAGCAGTGGTTCAAAAACAAATTTGGAAACCAAATGCTACAACTGCAAAGCCAGCAGTTAATACTGCTAGCCAAGCAGTTAGTACTGGCAACTTCAAAAATACTACTAGGGATCAAAGGGCTAATGTTGTTAAGGCTTCAGCATGTTGGATTTGGAGACCAATCCAGCCCAATGGTGCATCAACTGTTTTGAAAAGATTTGACTATATTGATGCACGAGGCAAACCCAAGTCAGTAATGGCTTGGGTACCCCAAGGAAACTAATTTCTTTATTTCATGTGCAGGGACATTCACAAGAAGATGATGAAGATCATGGTTATGCAGACAATGGGTGTTCCAGGCACATGACATGAAACATGTCCTATCTTTCAGACTTTCAACCATTGGATGGAAGATATGTTACCTTTGGGGGAGGAATAGGAGGCAGAATTACTGGTAAAGGTACTCTTAAAACCGGTAAATTGGATTTTGAAGATGTGTACTTTGTGCAAGAGCTTAAGTATAACCTGATTAGTGTCTCACAAATGTGTGACAAAAAGAAAAAGGTTCTTTTTACTGACACTGAATGTGTTGTGTTTTCTCCATACTTTAAGTTACCTGATGAAAGTCAGGTATTACTCAAAGTTCCAAGAAAGGGCAACATGTACAGTGTTGATATGAAGAAGATTGTTCCTAAAGAGGCTCTTACTTGTCTTGTTGCAAAGGCCACATTGGATGAATCTATGTTATGGCATAGAAGACTTGGTCACATTAATTTTAAAACCATTAATAAAATTGTTAAAGATGGTTTGGTAAGAGGCTTACCTCACAAAAGATTTGAAAATGACCAAACTTGTGTTGCCTGTCTCAAAGGCAAACAACACAAGGATTCTTGTAAGCCCAAGATTTTTAACTTTATTGATCAACCTTTGTTTATGCTACATATGGATTTATTTGGCCTAACTTTTGTGAGTAGTATTAAGCATAAGAGGTTTTGTCTTGTAGTTACTGATGACTATAGCAGGTTCACATGGGTTTTCTTTTTAGGTTCTAAGGATGAGACTCCTAGCATTCTTAAAACATTTATTACTGAGATAGAAAACTTAGTGGATAAGAAAGTTAAAGTTATTAGGTATGACAATGGGACAGAGTTCAAAAATAGAGTTATGGATGAGTTTTGCAAAGAAAAAGGTATTAGAAGAGAGTTTAGTGTTACTAGAACTCTTCAGCAGAATTGGGTTGCTGAGAGAAGAAATAGGACACTGATAGAAGCTGCTAGAACCATGTTAGCTGACTCTAAGTTGCCCATCACTTTTTGGGCTGAAGCAGTTAATACTGCTTGCTATGTGCAGAAAAGGGTTTTGGCAGTTAAACCTCACAACAAGACACCATATGAGCTTTTTAGAGGTAGAACTCCTGCATTAGGATTTCTAAGACCTTTTGGGTGTCATGTAACTATTCTAAATACCTTAGACCATCTAGGAAAGTTTGATGGTAAAGCAGATGAAGGATTCTTGGTTGGATATTCTCTCAATAGCAAATCCTTTAGAGTATGCAACACAAGAACTAGGAAAGTTGAGGAAAACCTGCATGTTGAATTTCTAGAAAATAAATCTAATGTTGCAGGTGAAGGTCCAAAATGGTTGTTTGACCTTGAGACTCTAACCCAATCAATGAATTATGTACCAGTTGTTGCAGGAACCTTTTCTAATGATTTTGCTGGTTCAAAAGTTGATGATGCAACAAATGAAGCAGGCTTGGGTAAGGAGAAAGATCAAGATCATGTACTGATGCCAATATGGACAAGTGTGGATTCAACTTCAATGAATGGTGAACCTTATACTAATGAAGCGAAGGAAGGGATTAAGGTGAAAACAATGTAGATAGAGATGAGGAACAAGATAACAGTACTAATGGTGATTGTACTGTTGAGCTACAAGTTGGTACTGCTGGGCAAAATGTTCATACTGCTGGCCCATCAGATACCAATATTGCTGATCTCTCAGAAGATGAGGTGGATTTCAACAATCTACCACCTACATATGTAGTTCTCACTGCACCACACACAAGGATTCACAAAGCTTACTCCCTGGACAATGTGATTGGTGACATGCAATATGGAGTAAAGACAAGAAAGCAACTCATGACTTCAGATCAACAAGGGTTTCTTAGTACTGTTTATGCAGCAAAGCAGCATGAAGATGCCAACACTTGTTTATTTGTGTGTTTTCTCTCACAAACTGAACCCAAAAATATTCTCAAAGCCTTAGAAGACTCAAGCTGGGTAGAAGCAATGCAAGAGGAGCTTCTCCAATTCAAGATTCAGAAGGTTTGGGTACTAGTGGACTTACCCAAGGGTATGAGGGTAATTGGAAGCGAAAAGTGTACCGCTTTTAAGGGGTCATTTAAGCCCTAAATCGTATTTATTTGATCAAATATTGCCCTAAATCGTTCCTGTAGGAAATAACCTTCTTGATTGTGTGTATGATTCGGGTGGTCTTGATTCATGAAAGATCAAGAATCCCATGGTGAGTTAGTGAGATGTTAGAGAGAGAGGGAACTATGTGAAAATCTGGATATTAGATTAATTGTGACAAGAGTTCCAACCCTTCCCAAGTGTGGGAAGGGGTATTTATACTTCTACATATTTGTGCCCCTAGTGGGCTGTGGAGTGAGCTGACAGAGGGGAAAGCCCCGACCCACTCCACAAATATAGATACGACTAATCTAATAAAACTAATAATACTAATAATACTAAGCTTATATAAATAAGCCTACGAGCTATATAAATGCTAATTAGATGCTCGAGGTGACCGAACCTTCATATGAATATTTATATTCCTAACAATCTCCCCCTAAGGGAGGTCACCCCGGAAATAATAACTTGAATTCTAGCATTTTGTCTTCTGAAGATGTCTTCATAGCTCGTAGTCTTTGATTCTTCAGTGTCTTGTATCTTTGTGCCTTTAGCAGTGATCTTTTGATGACCATTCTTTGTCTTGGATGATTTTGAGTATTCTTCGAAACTATCATCCAACTTGAGTCTCCAAGTCATCTTTCAGCAGTATCTTTCCATGTGATGTGTGAATCTTTGAGCCGACATGTTCACACTATTTGGTGTCATGATCTTTAGCATCAGAGTTTGCAGAAGCCGTGTTAAAGGTCTTTTAGGTTGATCATGACTTTGTTGAGTTACAATGATGATGTAGTGTGAACATGTGGTAGAGGATTGGCATCTTTTCAGCAATCTGCTACAACCGCAATCAGCTACAGTATTCCTCAACTACAATCGCCAGAAGTTCCTGCATACGACAGTTAGCAACAAATCGACCGGTACTTACAGGTTCGAACTTCGAGATTGTTAACAGCATAGTGTGAAAACTCTCTCTAATCCTTACCAAGACCGTTCCTAATCGAAAACCCACAGAGGGCTTTTTAAGATCGAACCGTAGCACATCAACGATTAGGTGAGTCGCTGGAGATCACTCCACGACTGTAGACCGTTAGAAACCGCCGCGATCACTAAGCGTAATCCATAAAGAACTACCGAAGTGACCTGCTTTCAGGGCTGCTTGATGTTGACCCTGGCAGGAATTTCCATTCAATCATTGAGAATTACATTTGTAAATTCTCTCATAAATGTTCTGGCAGATTGCTAAGATCTGCGTAGGACTCATAAGTTTACAACTGGTGTCCTTAATGTTGAACAACCAATGTAGAAATAATTCGTGTCCCTATGAGATCTTATTATGCATCTCGTGGCTCTAGACTCTATTGTGCGTTTTGATTTAGTGAGCGGAGGCTGGAGAGAACTGCCACCTTTTCAATATCATCTAACTCGGAGTGAGAGAGACGATAGGAATGTGTTGAACTCCGTGACAATTGAAACAAGAATCCTTTGAGGGACCTTGAGTGGCTAAGGAGGGTTGTGCAGCGTATCACTGGGTCCATGATACTTTGTCTTCAATGCCAGCAATCAACTAAGTGATTCTGACAGCATATGTATTGACCCGGTTTCTGCCTAAGTTGTAAGGAGGGCTATTTCTTTTCACCCTTTATCTTTACAATTCTTTTTCATTCTTCAACCCCTTCAGTGTTTACCGAGACTTCATTACTAATACCTTGTTGGGTTTGTTCCAGTACTAGCTCCATCTCAGTCGGCACTCTTCCCTTAATCACACTTTTCTCCTTTTTAATCATACCTAAGGACTTCTACACTAACTAGTGGATTGTCCCTGGGTAGATCCCTCCGGCTCTAGCGGGATCGTGGGAACTTGAGCCTAACCTAACCATCCTTATAACTCCATGCATTAATTAAAATGGTCGGTCTTTGGTATTCATCCACGATTGCCAAACCAAATCTTTGAAAAATCTCTCAAAGTGTTCATGATTCTGAAACACATTTTTGCAAACACTTGAGAGTTTTATATTTTTTCAAATGCTCCCCCTCAACATGTGCTCGAATAATTGTTTTATAAATTTGCACATGTTAGGTAGAGCTCGCACTTTTTGAATTGATCAACTTTTAGTGAACATGACCGATTCGAGACACGCTTACATCACTAGTTAGACTAGCTTGAAATTATTACCCGGCCTGGTCAAATCCACAGAAAGTTTCTCGAAACGGTACACTCTACTCAGACACATCCTTTTCGAGACACGCTTACATCACTGGTTAGACCAGCTTGAAATTATTACCCGGCCAGGATATGTCCTTTCGATCAATGACAGTATAGGTTTCGTCAATTCATTGGTTAAGTCTGAGTCACGATCTCATGCTATGCCAAATCCTTTTTCATCCATTCGCTCCCCCTCAATATGTGCATCGATATACGAAAGAGTTTAGCACATATGAGAGAGCCTACACTTAAATCCAAAACATCACATTTTCATCAGGTTTCATATTTAAATCACATTCTCTCCCCCGATCAAAAATTTCAAACCTTTTGAGATTTGTGATCCCAATTGATTTAAATAAGTTAGAAAATGTGGGAGAAAATGTGTCAAGTTTAACATGTTCTGATGATGAAACATACTTTGCTCCCCCTTAATCTAAGAGGGAGATTCACTGCTCATTTTGCACAAAGTGATTATTATGACACAGATGATATTGACCTTTTTGCGCAGATGATGTAATCACCCGCTTTTCTGAGTTAGTAGTCAACATCAATTATCCATCCACCAACAAGTCTTTCACAAATGTCGTTGATCCCCACTTGGCGAGACCAAAATAGATAAATGGTGGTGGCGGTGATGACAGTGTTGTTGTTGTTGTTGCTGCCGATGTTGTTGTCGTGGTGAATTTCGAGCCAATCAATAGAGTTTGATCGTCTGATCAAATGGTTAGAATGGGAACTGGTACATTCATTTTGGCTATGGAATCTGCATAAGAATATCAACACAGATATACATACATACAGATACACTATTCCTAGATAGCTACCCTTCAGCAGCTTGCCACATTATAATACCAAGTTCATCTTATAATCAAACCCCAATCAGGAACTACGTCAAACCACTATCTAGCATGAAGAGCAATTAGCAATCATGAACATGGCAATTCACACGAATTTCAATATTCAATTCAGGATCTTAGGAACATGATTCTAACATAATAGCTATCTACCTAAGCGAATCCTGAGAACATATGCACAATATCAACAACCTTTAAGCAGCAGAGACAAACAACATTTGAAACTCATTCATTTAGATCATACAAATGCCAGTGGAGTATTCAAAAACATCAAACACAACTGGTTTTCTAACTTCTTTTAGGTTTTGAGTCTTAAAGCATTTTGGGGATTATACGAGGATTCCAAAGTAACACAAATGAACCTTCTAGATACATAAAGCTAGGAAACTATAAGCAAATTGCACATAATGTCCTAAACTTTCTAGCAACTAACACACTTGGTCATTTGATATATTTAAGCAAGATCCTCTTCAACTAATTCCCCATTAACTACAAAACCATTTCTAACAAGTATGATTTAACCAATAAATCCGTTTGATGATATAAAATTTGAATTCACTCTCCCCCTCAATCAATGACCCGTATTCTAGTTGAACCTCAACTAAAATCACGCTTAACCCCACAACTCATCAAACAAGAACTGTCATGAGGTTTTGTGGTCGTTGATTGAGTGACAAATTTTATGCATAATCCAAGTATAAACAAATTTCATACAACACATATTCACCAAGTGTCTCACAAATAATTTTCAGAAGAATCATAGAATGAAAACTATTTGTTATACCAAGAAGATTTCTCTTCTTTTACAAGAAATGATGCACTGAAACGTACATCAAATCAGGAAACATGGATATGAAGTAATCCATGCCCAGGTGAACATCACCCAGTTGGAGGAACAGCCGTCTTTTTGGCGACGTACTTTCCCCAATATGAAGCGCGGGTTGCTATCTAAAGTAATAGCAAGCCATTTTAGACATGTTTTAACCATTCATTTTAACTTCTGCTCGAGCTTCATTTAAAGACCCGTGCCATTATTGAATGACATTTCTAAGTCCGTAAATGTTATCGATAAACAGAAGACATGCCTAGGTGAAACTATTTTTGGTCTTTTCTATTTTTCAATTTTTATGGTTTTTCTGGCTTTACGTTTCTCTATTTACAATTAGCAAGATTTTCTATGTATCTATTTACAAGATGGTATAAGATATGAATAAGTATATATGTACAAGGATACGAACCAGAACCCATTACTCCTCAGCATTCTGAATCTTCACCGCATTCATCACTTGACTTGCTGAAGAGCAATGTGAGCACTTTCAATCAGGGAATGATTCTGGCTTTTCACTCTCCCCTAATTAGTGCTCTCCCCCAATCTGACAACCTCTGACGATCACCCATAATAGGAAGAAGACTTTGGATGAACGCCCGAAATATGAAGAAGTCTTTTGATAACCAAATGCATGCCGTCTTTAATCTTCTAACACTCCCGTCCTAGAGTGACTCCGTCAAAAACCTTAGGCAACTTTTCGGTAGTTTAAGTTGAGCCTCAACTGAAATCTAGCTTAACCTCACAACTCATCAAACAAGAACTGTCATGAGGTTAAACTAAACCACAAATTTAAGCCCCGTAACAACTTGATTTCAGCTTAACCTCACAACTCATCAAACAAGAACTGTCATGAGATTAGGTTAAAATCAAGTTGGACCTACCCTTAAACTACAGAACAACTTGAATCTAACTTAACTCCACAACTCATCAAACAAGAACTGTCATGGGATTAAGTTAAATATCAAGTTGTAAGAAAAGAGCTCAACATTTTTGAATGTAGAGAAGACTGAAGACTCGACCTTCTTCAAGATTGCCCAATGTGGAGGAACAGAATACCAATCATCTTCATCTCACCCAATGCCTTCCAGTAACCTTACATGTAACCCATCAGCCCGCAGCATACACATACGATGATAACTCCCAACAGAGAACGTAGAATAGACTGACGACTCGACCTTCTTCAGTCATACGTATAACACCAAAGTAACAAGTTGAGCCACTGATCATCTATAGTATGTATCCATCCTTGGATATTAAGCCCTGATCACGTGAACCTGTTGTGCGTCCTTGATGTACACATTCTCTCTCCCCTGATGGTT
This sequence comes from Artemisia tridentata subsp. tridentata, assembly GCA_021014915.2. Classification (NCBI taxonomy): domain Eukaryota; kingdom Viridiplantae; phylum Streptophyta; class Magnoliopsida; order Asterales; family Asteraceae; genus Artemisia; species Artemisia tridentata. The sequence continues at coordinate 95,490,014 of CP139507.1, read as the reverse complement.
ACGATTAATCAGCCCATGACGTAACAGTGAAACGTAAATACCAAGGTAACAAGTTGAACCACTGATCATCTCTGCGGTTCTCAACACCGGAATATATGATTAAGCCCGATCACGTGAACCTGTTGTGCGTCCTTGGTGTACACATTTCTCTCCCCCATGATGGTTACGATTAATCGGAATCATCATCATGATGTGTACATGCAGCCTGATGACGTGTACTTGAAGCATTGACTAGAAACCCATTGTTGCTGATTATACCAACCCGTGAGACTCGATTAGCATTCCATGACCATGTTCTTCAACACCTTGATAGAGGAAGAAGTAGTGTTGGAGAACCATGGTTTGCACGACTCCTGAACTGACGTATTCAGGAGTCGTATGACCAAATCTCAATCATCAACCAACATGTAGATTAATATTCACTCTTCCCCCCCTCAAAAATTGCATATGCCTGCCAACTGCAATATTTGATGATTGAACTTGTGAATATGAATACCATCAACGGTAAGTAGCTCCACTTGACGGTTCTTGAAGACTAACATGTTGTTTATTCACCCTTTCCCCCCCTCAAAAATTGCATATGCCTGTCAACTGCAATTTTTGGTTGAATACGTGAATAACAATATACTCCAATATGCGCCGATCCACTTGAAGATTGAATAAGCACGGAAAGAGCATGAATCTTGTTGATGAGAATGGCCATTAATAAGAAGACTCCTCTTCTTTTGAAGATAAAGTGCACTCAAGCGTACACTTTTCTTTTCTTTGAAGAACGAGGCCTGAACTGATGTATTCAGACGTCATTTGATGAAGAACGAGGCCTGCACTGACTTGTACAGACGTCATAATGATGAAGACCGAGGCTTGAACTGATTTGTTCAAACGTCATCTGATGAAGAACGAGGCCTGTACTGACTTGTACAGACGTCATTTGATGAAGAACGAGGCCTGCACTGAAGTGTACAGACGTCATTTGATGAAGAACGAGGCCTGCACTGAAGTGTACAGACGTCATTTGATGAAGAGCGAGGCCTGCACTGAAGTGTACAGACGTCATTATCTCTCTCTTTACTACTTCTCTCATCTAACTCTTTACCAACCCCATTATCATTTAGTTGGCTTGATGTCGTGACCACTGATGGAGAAAAACCCAATATGATGAACTTGAAACTGAAGTAACATAACCCGAACTTGTGACTTAAACTTGTGCTAATGCGAGACAAAGAGCGGTGCAGAGACTTCGTGCAACATCGAATCCCTAAGTACTCTATACTCTTCAACCAACCAACCATCAAGTATAAGAAATACATCACCTCTTGGATATCCACAACTTCGTGTGACACTGAGCACTACAACGTGACCCCTTAAAGTGATAGTTATTTTGAAATAGGGAGAAAGAAAAAAATAACTAGATATCCAAGTCCTTGTCATTGTATTGAAAGCTCGAACAAGGATCTCGAAGAATCTTCATCCAACCTCCCCGATATCTTCAGATACTAAGTACACGCACCCATGAAATTTCACTTCAGCCTCAAATAAATAATAATGAATTAACGCCGTAGTCACTTCTTGTGGTTAATGCCCAAATCTAGCCCTTTATGGTGTATCGACTGAACTTTGATAATGGTTTTAACCCGATCATGGTTAAGAGCGCATAGACCATCATCACGGGATTTTACAAATCTATGATTTAAACCGAGAAATAAGTTCTTTCTCGGGAATTTACAAACCAAGAAGGAACCGTGAGACAGTAACAGATTGAATGTGGCGTGACTGATTTGGTTTTGGTGAACATCAGTTTGGGTTAAGAATATTTCGTGAGAATTACAGATCACATCACAACCTTTTAAAATCTTTGGCCAACTAACCAACCTTGGACCCAGATTAGAGACCACTTGATGAAGGAAACCCGACGTACCAATACTGAAACCAGAAGAAGAAATCCCCAAATTTGTAACTTAAGCTTGCACTAATGTTGGAAGAACGGTGTAGAGAATTAATGCTCCAAGCAGATCTCTAAGTGCTCAATACCCAACCAAAGTATGAGACATTAACACCTCTTGCGATTATCGACAACGTCAATGACGTGTGACACTGAGTACTCCAGTAACTCTTAAGTGATAGTTACCCCGACTGCTGGTAACTAGATAACCCAAGTCTTCAACTTAAATTTTTCGCACGAGCAAGCTATCATTGAAAGTCATGCATCCAACCAACCCCGACTTCAAGATAAAATAAGTAGACGCCTTCGAGAACTACACCTTCAATCACAAATGAAGAATACCAGATTAACTTCGTGGTCATCTTGTGCTGTTGACTAGCCAGAAAGGAAAAGAAACATGCGCAAATTCTTAGAAGAGCCCATGACTCATAGTCAGTCCTATCAAACAAAGCAGTCTGATCCAGCTACTTGGATGTGGAATAGTTGTCGTACTGTGTACAGGATTTTACCGTTCTTGAGATTTATCTGAGAAATAAATTCAAGAACTAACTGCACAACAGTAAGTATCAAACTGCTGTAGACTGAACCACTGAATCCTGAATCGCTACGATCTGACCCGCTGTAACCGACACTGCTAAGATTCAAACCGCTGGAGACTGAACCACTGAATCCTGAATCGCTACGATCTGACCCGCTGTAACCGACACTGCTAAGATTCAAACCGCTGGAGACTGAACCGAGACGATCTGACCCGCTGTAACCGGAACCGCTAAAATTCACATCGCTGGGGACGGAACTTCTAGGAAACTTGCGATAATTCTCCCCCTCAAAAAGGACATGGAATGACCTTTTTGCCAAAGCTGAGAGTCCGTGATGTTTGTGAATTTGAAAGGCACAAAACATGGAAAGAGACAAATGAAACTACTGCAACGAAGATGGTGATTAAGACTCTCTTGTAGTAACCCCTTGCTTTCCTCATCATCAATGGTTTAGTAGATTAACAATTCATTGAAGCTCGTAATATGCCAAAACCGCTTGATGAAATGCATATGACTTTAAAGTGAGTAAAAGGTTAAAACATGTCTCCAAACAAATCACCTCTTGTCTTTAAGCCTGACTACCTCTTGAGAAGATCTTGAACAACAATCCCATTAGAAGCTTGAGAAACAACAATCACTTGATGAAGCTTGATAAAGAACAAGTCCGCGACTTAAACTTGCACTAAATTATGATTTAGAACCTATATTGAGCACAACAACGTAACTCCTTTAAATATAGGTAGTGATATATACCCAACCTTCCATCCTTAATTGTATATATCCACTTCGTGAACATCCAAGTCTAATCACCTTAAATTGCAAATTGTGATTTAGAACCTATATTGAGCACAACAACGTAACTTCTTTAAATATAGGTAGTGATATATACCCAACCTTCCATCCTTTATTGTATATATCCACTTCTTGAACATCCAGGTCTAATCACCTTAAATACGCTTGAGCAAGGGTCAACAAACATCGTGCATCCATCCACCCCGAGATGTTTGTGACACTAAGTACACCAACCCGTGAATTAACAAACCAACCAAGTTACCATAATTTCCCAATTCCTGCTGATCTTGAAGCACAAACTCATCCCGAAAAGGCAGTCAAACCCCGTAAGTCTCATTTTGTCTAAATCCAAGTCCCGCCTACTTGTCCAAAATTAATTTCACGGGATTTTACAGCTCTTGAGATTTAAACCGAGAAATCGAATCTTTCGCGGGATTTTCTAAAAACTACTAGAGAAACCGTGAAATCAACCAGAATACCCAAGAGAGAGGTGCAATATTAATCTTCGAAATTTAAGTCACAGAAGTCAATTTGCAACAAGTCAGATTGCAATCAACCAAATCGCAATTAGTCAAGTCGCAAGTGTCAACTCGCACCGTCAAATCGCAACTGGTCAACTCGCAATTAGTCAAGTCGCAACAAGTCAAATGTAACTCAAATCACAAAGATCAAGTTGCAGGCTCACTCAAGTCGTAGGCACCAATAGGACAATGCTGCCAAATCCACAACCCAGTAATCACGTCGACCTTCATAAACCCAAATATAAGTTGTGACGTGTGAATCCTTGTAAAAACTTATATCTCCAAAATATACCACACTCATTATCAAATAATATCAAAATTTTGTGTATCCTAAATTAAAATTGGGATAACCAATTTTGATAGACCATGTCATCGTATTGCACCTCAATCCAGTAAGTGTTGTACTGTTAAATCGAGTCCAAAACAAGGAAGCCCAATATCCATAATAATCCACCCAATGAAATACAAGGTTCAATTTGTGAGCTCAAGTTAACTTCACCCACATAAAACGATCCACCATAAAATGATTAAAGCCCATTCAACCAATTATATCACACAATTAGCAAACCCTAATCACACCATTCACTTAACTTCGCCCCCATCAGGACATATACTCACGTTTACCAGATCCACAACCAACAAGTCACACCAAACTTTAATCAATCTTCAAATAATGAATCATGATCTATCACAAAACTCATCACATCTTAATCAAATCATCAGAGATTATAACAATCTTATCTCACTTCATATGTGTATCCATACGAGACACAAGACCAAAGATTGTGGCTTCTTCAAGGTCCTTCAATAAGGGTCTCGGGGTAGGTTCCATTGTTATGATTTGTTTCTTGTTTTGTAATTACCGAACGAAACAAAGGGAGAAGATAACATGTTTGTTACACTTCTTTCTTTACATTTCGGATATAAAAGAGGCTAAGCTTCGACAATGATCGATGATGTATATTTTCTTTCGTGTTTTTGATCTTTGAGGTCTAATAAACTTATGTTCTACACGAAAGATAAAATGAGATCTTGTTGATTTTCATTTTTGTTCATTAGCTGTGATGATAATGATGTTTATATCATCGAGTCTAGGTTAAATAAGAAGTGTTGGGAAGTGATGTGAGGATTAAAGTTGTGTCTAGTTGTAGGATTTGAATGGGTTTTGGATTGGTATGTGAACCGGCTGAGGTTGATTTGTTTTCATAGCAGTCGACTTTATTTTCATTAAGATTTAGATTCTTGGACCAATGATGTTGCAAGACTGAGGTCATGAGATGATGTTGTTATGTTGTTTGTTAGGTCTGGTTCTGTTTAACTGCTTCTCTCTTTCTTTATCAATGATTCGGTTTGACTTTACTGGTCTGGTAGACAAACCGCATCCACGAACAGATAGACAAACCGAGTTCATAAGTTTATAGACAAACCGCGTTTGTGATTAAACAGACAAACCGAGTCCGTGGTTAAGTGGACAAACCGAGTTCATGATAAAACAGACAAACCGAGTCTGTGACTGTATGGACAAACCGAGTCCAGGGTTAAACAGACAAACCGAGTCTGTAAGCCAATAGACAAACCGCGTCTTTGACCAGTCAAACCAGTCACTTTCGTACTTTCCTTAAAATCCGGATCTGTGTTTTTCTCTTTGACCTGTCAAACAAACAAACCGCCTTCAAGAACAATTTTCATTCTTTGGACACCAGCAGCAACAATGACCATTATTCCAAGAACCACTAACCACCAACAATTTCATCATCCAAGTAGTGCACAAAACGCTACTATGAATATCATCATCACCAAGAATCATGACTACCCAACATTTAAACCCAGATCTGTTAATATTTATCTTTAACTAACACTTGGATTTCAAACCTTGTTAAAACTGTCATACTACACACCCATATTAAAAACAGTTTAAAACAACCAAAGAACCAAGGACCAAGCAATTCGAGTTAGTGTTTCGACCCACAAGTGAATATTACTCATAACACAGATTTGGGTCACCAAGAATAACCAACACAGATTTGGGTCACCATTAATTAATGTAACATGATATGAACCAACCAAAAAAAATGAAGCCTACTACACAGTTTGTGAAGCCCAAATACCACATAAAGATTTAAACAAATGTTGATTACTGACCATGGATTTGAACGGACCAGTAAATAGCCCACACAACAACTTATGTATAGATTTTCATGTGGTACTGTACATGATTCGAACAACACAAACAAACAAATAGATTCAAACAGTTTGAGAAAGAAAAAAAATTCAGACCACAAGACAAATCTAAAAATCGACACACAATCAAACCGGATCTAACCATGGACCACAGATCTGACCAAGATGAAACCATGGCTCTTGATACCAATTGTAGGAAATAACCTTCTTGATTGTGTGTATGATTCGGGTGGTCTTGATTCATGAAAGATCAAGAATCCCATGGTGAGTTAGTGAGATGTTAGAGAGAGAGGGAACTATGTGAAAATCTGGATATTAGATTAATTGTGACAAGAGTTCCAACCCTTCCCAAGTGTGGGAAGGGGTATTTATACTTCTACATATTTGTGCCCCTAGTGGGCTGTGGAGTGAGCTGACAGTGGGGAAAGCCCCGACCCACTCCACAAATATAGATACGACTAATCTAATAAAACTAATAATACTAATAATACTAAGCTTATATAAATAAGCCTACGAGCTATATAAATGCTAATTAGATGCTCGGGGTGACCGAACCTTCATATGAATATTTATATTCCTAACAGTTCCTTTTGTCATTTTAGGTACTTTTGAGGAGAAATCTGGAAAAGGAGGCATTTTGGACGTTTTTGGAGCATAAAAGTGAAGAAAACGACAAAGTCTCAAAAATCGGCTAAAAGTTACCTTTGACGGCGTCAACTTTTACTCTGGACGGCGTCATGCATTGGCAAGAAAAGGTGGACGTGAAATTTACTCATGATAAGCCAGTGAAAATTGCATGTAAATTCTGACGGCGTCACGCTTTAACCTGATCAAGGGCGTCACGGCTTAATTCAAAGAGGGACGGCGTCACGTTCAAGGTCTGACGGCGTCAAGCCTTGATAAGCCAGAACGGATTTTGGAGAGCTAAAGAGGGACGGCGTCAAGAAGGTCATCCGGGAACCCTAAAAGCGGCGAGGTGACGGCGTCACACTCCATAAGGTGACGCCGTCAGATCCAAAAATCTATATATAGTTTTCTAATTCTTTGTCATTAAGAGAGGACTTAGTGTGGAATTTTTGGGAGAAAACCCTAAGACGATTTTAGCATCTTTTTCAAGGCTTTTTGCCTTGAGATCTTCCATGTTACATTGAAAGATAAGTTATCAATTAATCATTCAATATGTCTATGTGTTGTTTGATTTTATCTTGTTCTTGTCTTTTGTTTAACATGTTAGGCTAGATTTATCTTGTGTTGCTTAGATCTAATGAAACCTAGCTATTGATTATTGGTTATTAGTGTGTTATTAGTTGTATTGGATGATTGTTTATCTATGTTAGGCTTAAGAAAACTGGCTAACTTCCTATTCGGTAACTTGCTTGAACGTCTTAAGAAACATGAACCAAATGCGTACTAAAGGTTTTTATGGTTGTATTTAATGCACAAGCGAATTCTAGTGATCCCATGTTAGGAGCTTCCTAGCCGGCTCGACATAGGAGTGAAGTAGGAGCTTGTAGAGTTGGGGAAGTACGTACGCCACCCCACGATTGGTATTAAGGAATACACCCGTCATCCACGCGACTAATACACACTAATCAACCGGTAAAAGATAGTTAGGGAGTAAGGAAATCTAAGTAAACACATTTCTCTACACTTAAGTTTTCACCAACATTTTATTTTCAGTTATTTTATTTTATTTGCATTTGTAGTTATTTGGGTTAGTTGACTAGCAACTAATTCCGCCCACTCCTTCAAAACCGAGATTTTACTTGCTTTCAAAAAATTATAAAAACATAAAAAAAGAATCTTCCTCAACCCTTAGACCTATTAGAGTAGTTTTTCATACCTAACGAACACTATTCCCTGTGGAGAACGATCAATCCCCCGTACTTACCACTAAACTATACTACATCGGTCAGGTACACTGCCTGGTGGGGTTGTAAGCCTCTTGAGATCCCTCGAGAGGTAAAACCTGTTGTAAGGTTGCAAAACCACGCATCAAGTTTTTGGCGCCGCTGCCGGGGAATAGTTATTGTTTAGGTTGAATTTTTATTTTATAGGTCTACTCACTAGATTCCTTTCTAGTGAGATTTTTATTTTATTTTTCTAGGTTTTCTTTAGTCTATCTATTTTCTTCGTGTTTTTGTTCGTAACCATACCATCCGACATCATGGAAGATGGTAATATCCTTAATCCCAACAACCCACCACCACAACCACCACCACCTCCTAGAGCCCGTACTTTAGGAGAGTATTCCCGTCCTAGCCACCATGGCTATCGAAACACCATTGAGCTCACTCAAGGAGCCAATGTCACACCCTTGCGATCCGACACCATCCGGTTGGTGCAAAGCGGATGCGCATTCCATGGACTTCGATCTGAAGATCCTAATCAACACCTCAAGGACTTTCTTAAAATCGTTGATTCTATAGACCTTGATGTTGCCACTCGAGAGACGACCCGATTGCGTCTCTTCCAATTCTCTCTGCGGGATCAAGCTAGTCAATGGCTAGAACGTCAACCCGCAGGATCCATCACCTCTTGGGATGATCTCACTACTCGTTTCCTTGCTCAGTTTTTCCCACCCGGAAGAACTACCAAGCTAAGGAATGATATCTTGATGTTCCAACAACGTCAAGGCGAAACTCTCTACGAGGCATGGACTCGATTCAAGGACTTACTCCAAAAAGTCCCTCACCATGGCATAGAACTTTGGCTCCAAATCCAAATCTTCTATGACCATATCAATCTCTCCACGAGGCAAACCATTGACCAATCGGCCAGTGGTAAGCTACGTGATCTAAGTGCGGAACAATCATGGGCTCTCCTAGAGGATCTTGCTCTTTATGACAACGAAAGTTGGAGTGATCCCCGTGATTTGAATAAAACGGTCAAGGCAATATCTTTGCCTTTGAACAATTCAAGCACTTCCGACCGTAGGATCATAGAACTTGAAGACCAAGTCAAGTTTCTCATGAAATCCTACGAGGCTCCTAAACTTTCAAGCCAAGTGAACAAAATCACTTCTTCATGTGAATTATGTAGTGGTCCCCACAACACTCATGATTGCATGGAACTCCCCAAACAGGCTTTCAAAGAATTCGCATCCTCGCGAATCGATAAGGCGGGAGATAAGTGGCTCACTACTAATTATGAACACAAGAATCCCAAAGATAGGTATGAGGCATGGAAGAATAAGCCAAATTTTAGTTGGAACCAAACTCGAAGTGTATCATTCAATGACTCTCCCCCACTCACCTGGTCTGAACATTACCCTCATCAGCATACGCATAAACAACAAAATCGCGAGGAATCGCCGCAAAAATTCATTCTCTCTCAAGAAACACAGCTCTCCAAACTTGAGAATCAATTCAGACAACAGCAAGTTGATATGAACAACAAGGTCGATGACCTGTTTAAGGTTATCAATGATCGCCTTGCTGGCAGGTCAACTTGTGAGTTGACACGAGTTAATGAGATCAAATCTGTTACAGTGACTCACCAAACACCTCCTCCTGTAAAAATCAAGCACCCTAGTAAACTCTTCAAACACATATCACAAAACGGAAAAGAAACTGGAAATACTCATACCCCGTCAAAACCTCTCCACTTCGTGAACACCATTACAACAATACCTGTTCCTAAACCCAATCTGGACCAACAATCAACCGAGAATGTGGACAATGAAATGGAGGGTGAAGTTCCCGAAAAGAACCCCGAGGCGCCCGACGACTATCTAGACTCACCAAAGAACTCGAGTACAAGAGAGGTGAGTGATGAGAAGGGCTCGGAAGAGAAGTCCGAAATGCCTCATGAGCTCCCGGTACCGCTAGACCACCCCCTGGTGGAGGAACTTGAGAGGGGCACCGCTAAGTTGCCTATGGGATTCGGGGAGAGAATAGAGGATGGCGTTCCTAGGGTCTTAAAGATATCTTGCACTACTAGGAAAAAGTTTATAAAAGATGCATACATAAACCCCAACTCTTCTATGAATGCAATATCCCTCTCTCTATATAACGAAGCCTTCACCGAACAAGTCAAATATGAAGGGTCTAATATCATCGGGGTAATAAGAAGGGTACCAATTGTGATAGAAAAGTTCCTCTTTCATGTCGAGCTAACTGTATTTAATAACATGGACTCTATCATTAGCCCACCCTTAGCTAACCTTGTTCTAGGCAAGCCATTCATAAACGCAACAGGAGTGATACTCGATGAGGATGATAGGAGTGCATTATTTACCGATGGTGTCAGGAAAGTGATTTTTCGGGATGGCTGTGAAGAAGTGTATGAGTATCAACCATCAGCATGTGGCAACACATGGGGGCTATGCGGTAGAAGGCCTGGCCGAATTAAGCGATGTGATCCGAATAATCTCAAAATACCTTGCATGATTGGTCACAAGCATTTTTATAATGTTTACATCGACACATGTTTACCCAAAAATGTGATGTCCCTGTTTCATTATAACAACATTTGCAGATGGGGGATGATTCATAAAGGGAAGGACGACATTGGCATAGATGATGATGTACAGGTGTTTGTAGGAAACATGACATTCACTATGAGCTTCGCAATCGTCGATAATATCGAAAAGTACATCGATCCCAGGTTATCACAAGTTGTTTTTGGGGCACCTTTTTGCAAGGCCACAAGCTTGGTTGTGGACGAGCTCAATGGGATCATGACTTTCACCGATGGGATTAGGGAAATCTCATACCAAACGCCTCACAAGATGAGAGAATTCAAGGAGATTGATTATGATGGGCTCGATAGGTTAAGTTCCCAACTCGTGTTGTGTGATGATGATGTGAGAAGGGGATGTAAGGACACTTTTGACCTGTCAAGTGGATTCTTTAAGCATGATAAGGAGCTTAGTTCTAAATACCGAAATAATCCCTTTGATCTCGAGGACCCGAATTACCTTCACTATGAAAGTGATTCTGATAGAGAATCAAAGGAGAATGGCCTAGGAACCGTGACCGATGATGGAGTCACGTAATGTACGTGACTTTGAGTCTAGCTACAAGACTCGTTAATAAAGAAAAGCGCTTCTTGGGAGGCAACCCAAGCTTTATTTGCTTTGTGTGTTTATTTATTTGTTTGTTTGATTTTATTTGTTTCCGTATGTTTGTTTAATTTTTATTATTATTGATTCATGTTCAAAACTAATTTGTGAAAATGCTTTATTTTGTTTTTAACTTCGTCTTAACTACATATAAAGGTATTTTGCAAAAGTTAAGTGTAAGGGAAATCTAAATCGGTTTATTAGAACACAAATTAACATGAATCGTAATAATAATAAATTAACATACATATTAGTGTGTGTTTGAGTCAAATGCTTGTATCGAGTCATAATGATGTTTTGCAGGATTTCCAGGAAGTAAGGTAAAGGTTTTTCCAGAAATTTTCCGGAAACTTAAAATGAAAATTTTTGTCAGGTCATTTCTGACGGCGTCAGGGTTTATAACCTGACGGCGTCAGATTTAATTTTCAGAAATTTTTGAAAGTTTTGTTTTTAAAAAGTTTTTATTAAAATCTCCAACTTATAATCTCCAGGAATCTGCAAAGTTATCATTCCACAAGCATTATATCCTTATATATAGATTTTATCCCGCCGATGTTATGCAGGTTTTCGTGTTTGTTTTCTCAGGTTTAACAGGTTATTTTGGACAAGGAAATGTTTTGAATCAAGCTTATGGCGATGCATTAGTCATGGAGCTTCAACATTACTTTGGAAGAAGATTTAACCGTGTTACTTCATTATCCACCGAGCGAATCAGGGGAGTATTTGATTTCATTCTTTTACTTTATGCTTTTACATTTGTTATTTGAACATTGGGGACAATGTTCATCTTAAGTGTAAGGGGAGGGTAAAAGTGCGATACTTTAGAGAATGCTATTACGCTTGATTTTTGTTTGTTTAATAGTAGATGTGTAATAAAACTGAGATAAATACCTGTTAGGGTAATTTTAGTGCCAATTTTAAAATTTTTTACAACATATAGGAGTGAAACTTTGATCTTAATGAGCGTCTCATGGATAGGAGTTATATGACTAGCACAAAAAAACCGTACCACTAAAAAATTTTCCACCCCCAAATATGTGAGGTTCGCCCCTAGAATTGGTAGGAAAAACATTTATGCTATGATGTGTGTACCGGTAGCACTTAGATTCTAGAACTTGCGTTAGGACCATTCCAAGGCCACAAGTGAGACTACATTTGTAGTTAGATTTACTACATGATAAGAGGCATTAGGATTAACCCATTGTTTTACACCTGTGTTTTTGTTATAATTACATTGGCTACATTGGTCAAGTAATTCTCCCACACCTTTTGCGTTGTACTCATTTTTAGTACACGATACCCCTAGTACACCCCTCAGAGCCTATCTTTTCGTTTCGACCTTTAAGCATTTTACTTAAAGGAAGAATTTGTTACACCCCACTAAAATGTACACCCAAATCGCCTTAGCCTACCTTGTATGCACTCATTTTTAGTGCATTATTGTGACAACATTTGTTTAAACCCAAGTTAATTATCTAGTTGATTACATGGTTGCTAAGTCGAGTCATATCTTTGTACATATTGTTTTGGGACGATTGGGACTCATGGGTAAAGTACTAGTGTATTGGAGTAATGGGGAAGAACATCATTTATTACCCCCATATGTGCTAAATATTTTAAAAGTACTCCAAGTTTTTCAATTATCTTAATTCGAGTCATTAGAATAGTTATTTGTAAAGTTATATAAAAATTCAAGTGTAAGGGGAATGCAACGCCCCTATGATGTATTATTTTGGATGGTAGGGCAAGAGTGTATGCAAAAAAAAAAAAAAAAAAAAAAAAAAAAAAATCAAGAAAAATACAAAAAAATGAGAAAAAGAAAAATAGAAAAAACATACGGACTACCATCCCGTTTTATTTTATGTTTGTTTTATGTTTTTGTTATTTTCTTTCATTAGCTTAGATTGAGTCAAGTCTTGGCTTAGCAACATTGTATAGTACATGTAATTAATCAAGATCTTTAACTCGCCACCAGTAAAACATCCTTTATCCAACAAAACCGTGTTTTCCTTTTCCCTACACCTAACGTTATAACCCGTTTAAAAGCCCTCTTTGATAGTTTATCTTAGGTGCTTACGCCTAGTGGAGGAGGTTTTCGATCCTTTCCCAAGCCTATGGTAATCTATTTGCTATGACAGGTAGTGAGAGATATTATCCGTTTTCATTTATGAGATTTATTTTGATGACACTTGAGAGATGTGAGTATCTAAACACTACTTGTGAGGTGCTAGTTTATAATCTCCGTGCTTATTATGATTGAAGTGGAACGATTATTTGTTGTAATTACTTTTATGTTTGCATTAAATGACCCCTAACTTGTATTTTGATTAGAATAAAAGCGCATTTGCTTGAGGACAAGCAAATCTCAAGTGTAAGGGTATTTGATGAAGCGAAAAGTGTACCGCTTTTAAGGGGTCATTTAAGCCCTAAATCGTATTTATTTGATCAAATATTGCCCTAAATCGTTCCTTTTGTCATTTTAGGTACTTTTGAGGAGAAATCTGGAAAAGGAAGCATTTTGGACGTTTTTGGAGCATAAAAGTGAAGAAAACGACAAAGTCTCAAAAATCGGCTAAAAGTTACCTTTGACGGCGTCAACTTTTACTCTGGACGGCGTCATGCATTGGCAAGAAAAGGTGGACGTGAAATTTACTCATGATAAGCCAGTGAAAATTGCATGTAAATTCTGACGGCGTCACGCTTTAACCTGATCAAGGGCGTCACGGCTTAATTCAAAGAGGGACGGCGTCACGTTCAAGGTCTGACGGCGTCAAGCCTTGATAAGCCAGAACGGATTTTGGAGAGCTAAAGAGGGACGGCGTCAAGAAGGTCATCCGGGAACCCTAAAAGCGGCGAGGTGACGGCGTCACACTCCATAAGGTGACGCCGTCAGATCCAAAAATCTATATATAGTTTTCTAATTCTTTGTCATTAAGAGAGGACTTAGTGTGGAATTTTTGGGAGAAAACCCTAAGACGATTTTAGCATCTTTTTCAAGGCTTTTTGCCTTGAGATCTTCCATGTTACATTGAAAGATAAGTTATCAATTAATCATTCAATATGTCTATGTGTTGTTTGATTTTATCTTGTTCTTGTCTTTTGTTTAACATGTTAGGCTAGATTTATCTTGTGTTGCTTAGATCTAATGAAACCTAGCTATTGATTATTGGTTATTAGTGTGTTATTAGTTGTATTGGATGATTGTTTATCTATGTTAGGCTTAAGAAAACTGGCTAACTTCCTATTCGGTAACTTGCTTGAACGTCTTAAGAAACATGAACCAAATGCGTACTAAAGGTTTTTATGGTTGTATTTAATGCACAAGCGAATTCTAGTGATCCCATGTTAGGAGCTTCCTAGCCGGCTCGACATAGGAGTGAAGTAGGAGCTTGTAGAGTTGGGGAAGTACGTACGCCACCCCACGATTGGTATTAAGGAATACACCCGTCATCCACGCGACTAATACACACTAATCAACCGGTAAAAGATAGTTAGGGAGTAAGGAAATCTAAGTAAACACATTTCTCTACACTTAAGTTTTCACCAACATTTTATTTTCAGTTATTTTATTTTATTTGCATTTGTAATTATTTGGGTTAGTTGACTAGCAACTAATTCCGCCCACTCCTTCAAAACCGAGATTTTACTTGCTTTCAAAAAATTATAAAAACATAAAAAAAGAATCTTCCTCAACCCTTAGACCTATTAGAGTAGTTTTTCATACCTAACGAACACTATTCCCTGTGGAGAACGATCAATCCCCCGTACTTACCACTAAACTATACTACATCGGTCAGGTACACTGCCTGGTGGGGTTGTAAGCCTCTTGAGATCCCTCGAGAGGTAAAACCTGTTGTAAGGTTGCAAAACCACGCATCAGAGGGTAATTGGAACCAAATGGGTTTTCAGAAACAAAAGGGATGAAAGGGGTATTGTGGTCAGAAACAAGGCTAGACTTGTAGCCCAAGGGTACGCACAAGAGGAGGGTATAGACTATGAAGAAGTTTTTGCACTAGTAGCAAGGATTGAAGCCATTAGACTATTCTTGGCCTATGCTTCTTTCATGGGCTTCACTGTATATCAGATGGATGTCAAGAGTGCCTTCTTGTATGGTACTATTGAAGAGGAGGTGTATGTCTCACAACCTCCTGGTTTTGTTGATCCAGAACATCCTGATAAGGTGTACAAGGTTGTAAAGGCTCTTTATGGACTACATCAGGCACCAAGGGCATGGTATGAGACTTTGGCTTCCTATTTGCTAGATAATGGATTCCAAAAAGGCAAGATTGATCAGACATTATTCATCAAGAAGCACAAGAAGGATATCTTGCTGGTACAGGTGTATGTGGATGATATCATCTTTGGATCCACAAGGAAGGAAATGTGTGTAGAGTTTGAGAAACTTATGCATGATAAGTTTTAAATGAGTTCCATAGGGGAACTTACTTTCTTTTTGGGTCTGCAAGTAAAGCAATCAAATGAAGGCATATTTATCAGCCAGGATAAATATGTTGCAGAGATTCTAAGGAAGTTTCAGTTTGCTGATTCTAAAGTGGCAAGCACACCAATTGATCCTAAGAAACCTCTCCTTAAAGATGCTGATGGAGAAAGTGTGGATGTGCACACATACAGATCAAGGATAGTGTCCTTGATGTATCTTACATCATCAAGACCAGATATCAAGTTTGTTGTATGTGCTTGTGCAAGGTTCCAAGTGACTCATAAGGTTTCTCATTTAACTGCAGTCAAAAGGATCTTCAGATATCTTAAGGGTCAACCTAGCTTGGGTCTGTGGTATCCTAGGGAATCACCTTTTGACCTGGTAGCATATTCAGATAGTGATTATGCTGGTGCAAGCCTAGACAGGAAATCAACAACTGGTGGATGTCAATTTCTTGGATGCAGACCTATATCATGGCAGTGTAAAAAGCAGACAATTGTAGCAACTTCAACAACTGAAGCTGAGTACGTAGCTGTTGCAAGTTGCTGTGGTCAAGTGCTTTGGATTCAAAATCAACTGCTTGACTATGGGTATAATTTCATGAACACTGTGATATATATTGACAATAGCAGTACAATTTGCATAATTAAAAATCCAGTGCAACATTCTAAAACAAAACACATAGAAATTATGCATCATTTTATTAGAGAATACAATGAGAAAAAGTTGATTCAAATGGTTAAAATTGATTCTGATCAAAACTTTACAGATCTTCTCACAAAAGCCTTTGATGTAGGAAGGTTTCAATACTTGGTAGCAAGTATTGGAATGCTTAATCCTTAATTTTTTTCAAACTGTGTGTTTTTGTACTTAAATTGGATTTGTACTACTAGGTTTGTCAATTAGTACTGGTATTGTATAGTTTGTACTGTTAGTACAAATTTGGTCTGTTTTTGTTAGAACTATTAGTCATGAGTTTATACTGTTATGAGGCAAGTACTTTTCACTTTGTTTTCTTGGTTTTGGACTAACAATTGCAGGTGATAAAGTTGATAATGACAAAACTAAGTATGAAAGATCTAGACTTCCCCTTAAGCATGAACTTCCCTTGCAGTTGGAAACTTTTGTCTTGGTCTTGGAATTTAAGCACAAAGGGAATTACTAATGCATTGTGTGAGCAGCAGATGGTGGTTCAAGTTGCTAACATAATAAGTTGATGATGGACAGAGTTTGGGGATCCATTAACTCGGGTTTATACCTAAGTTAACTAATTCTTTAAAACTTCTTTCTTGAAACTTAATTATGATGTTTTGTATTGAATTGATGGCTTAGTTAGTCAGACAGTAACTGACTTAACTCACTTTCTATCATTTTATACTTTTATTAGTATAATGAGTTAGTCTAAGGACATCTGATAGAAAGAACAGCGAGCAAATGTGAATCTAACACTTGTGTTAGAGGCAACAACTGCCACGAGCTGGAAACCCTGTCAAGAAAGCTCTTTGAATGAGTTTATCTGATCACAGGCAGTTATTTATAACTGAAAACATTGGTTCTCACACAACCAGAGGTTGCTTTAAACCGAAATCTTGATTAAGTGTCTATCTTTACACTTAATCCCTTCAAAAAGGTTGTTAGCAGTATGGTTTTTCATTAAAATTTAGTTCATACTGCTGAGTCAAAATTTTTCTCAAAAAGTTTGTACTGCCAGTCTTAAAGTTAGTACTGGTAGGCTAAATTTGTAATGCTGAATAGACGTTAGTACTGGTGCAAAGTAACAGCTTTTTGAAACTAGCCGTTGAAAGTCAGTTGAGGTTTTTACTGCTCCAATTCCTTGTTTCCATGGTTTCCCTATTTGGATATTTTTTTAACTTTTATTCTATTATATTAACCTTATCTTAAATCAAAAGTTAACTTTTTCTTCAAGTCGGTCCAATAGAAACCCTAACAAGCCTTTAATCATATCTCAATTCACTTTCTTCTTCTACTTTCTACCCTACAATTACACTATTCCCGCCAGTCAAATCACTTTTTACTAAAAATAAAATGGCTTCTTTATCCTTTGCTGACAAACACAACGTGGTAGCTTACTTGGAAAAAGCAGAGGATGACACAACTTTTCATCAGATTGTGGACTTTTTAAAAGGTACTCACATAAGTCATTCTTTACTCTTAAACCCCACAATCTATGTCTCCCACATCGAGCAGTTTTGGCAGACTGTTACTATCAAAACATTTGAAAATGGTGACAAAGAATTAAATGCTAAAGTGGATGGTAAATCTATCATTATTACTGAATCATCACTCAGGAGGCATCTCCACTTGAATGATGACAATGGTATTAATGCTATGCCAAACACTGAGATTTTTGAAACCTTATCTAGGATGGGGTATAACACTGACTCACAAGCTTTAACTTTTCAAAAGAGTCGTTTTGCCCCTCACTGGAGATTTTTAATACATACCATCCTTCACTGTCTTAGTCCCAAGAAAACCTCATGGGAACAGTTCAGTAGTAATATTGCTACTGCTCTCATTTGTTTGGCTACTGACAGAACCTTCAATTTTTCTAAACTTATTTTTGAAGGCATGGTTAAAAATGTTGACAGCAAAACAAAAAAATTTATGTATCCCAGGTTCATCCAAACAATTTTGAACATGAGGAAACATCAACTGCTTCCACACAACACAGTTTATCCAACCTCAAAGCTTACTCAAAAACTCTTTAGCAATATGAAAATAGCTTCAAGAGGGTATGGTGAGGAAGCAGTACCACTTTTTGATTCTATGATACAAGCTCAGGGTGAAGGAGCAACAAGCTCAGTTGCCTCCCATCACACACCCACAACAGCAGAAAACTCATCTTCACAACCATCTTCATCAACACATAGGACTATATCCAGATAGGACTCTGGTGTACCTTAACATAGAGTTCCTACTCCCACAAATGTAGTAGATGAGGTTGACTTTGTCAGTGTGGAAAGGGCTACTTCTACTGTCTCTGGCTTAGAAGCTGGGCAAGACAGAAGTAACATAGATAAGACCCAATCAATGGCAACACCAGCAGTACATAGTACTCCTGGTGGAATCCCTAGCCAAATGGAAACTCAGGGTGGCTCAGAAGCTCATCATATGATGGACTATGAGTCTTTGACCCATGATGTACCTCTCTCTGAAGGTCACACATTAGGAAGTACTGAGGGCAGCAAGACACTCAATGTGTCACAACTCGTAATTTCAGGCCATTTTTCCGAACCTCGACAATTTACTATTCACGAGTTACTATTCATTTTTACAATTCATCGATCACTATTCACTTTTTACTATTCATCATTTGCGAGGTCAGTTTGAGATTTTGAAAAACTTTTGGAAAATTTTACTATTCACGAAACACTATTCATTCCCGGAGGGAAATCACTATTCATAATCATCATTCATCTTTTCGTAAACTAGGTTTACGGGTATTCAAATTTGTGTAACCAGTTTGGTTTAGCTGCGAAATTCATGCATTATCAGTAAGGACACATCATGTAGGCTAGAAATAGTCTACATATCATCAGTAACATCATCAACACCTTAGATCATGCACGGATATGCATCATTTCAATTACGTATGCTTAATTTGTAATTAACATTACCACTCAGTTTTTACTACTAACAATATACCCGATACTCCCGACTATGATCCTAACATATTTTCATGCTCATTATAATGATATAGAAATTATATAATTAACTTTCCCGGTGTTTTGAATTTAAATTGTACATATATCGTTAAAGGTTTATAATTACGACGATTTACGTAATTACGATTTTTATACATGAACAATGTACCCGATACTCCTAAATACACTGCTCACTAAATATCTAGATATTATATCCAAGATATTTTCATAAACACTTGAAATTACCATTATACCCTTCCATCTAAATTACCAAAATGCCCTTGGACTATATAAAGCCTAAACTAGCTCATTTACTTTATTTTTTCACAAAAACAAGACCATTCTCTCCCTCTTTCTCTCCATATCACACGGTAAGAAGAAGAACACAAGAATCATCCATAATTTTTTTAGTTCAAGTGTTATACAAGTTCCTTTTATCTTCCTTGTTAGGGTTTTGAAATAAAAACTCCAAGGTTGCGATCATTTTTCATCCAAACTCATTAATCTCCAAGTAAGTTTCAATAACACACTTTGATCAAGTTATACTTTTATTTGATCCATATGTTCATGTATTTTCAAGTTATGTTGGTTTAAAATGCAACTTACCTATGTTTTGATACCACTTTACTTAAAAACTATCACAAACATTAGATCTATACATTTTATTAACATCCTCATGAAACCCACCATTTTTGGTGATGCTATGACCCATGACACCCTAAGAAGGTGTATGGTAGGATTAGTGTACTTGTGGAGTTGTGTGGAAGTAGTTTGATTAAGTTTTGGACTAGGAAAAATGTATTCTTAACCCATATATTTACCTACTGCCACGAATTTGATTTTCTGGAAAACTCAGAATTTTGTGAACTATTTTGGTCTTAATATTTAGAAAATACACTCAAAAACGAAACCGTGGTCGCTTGAATCACTAAAAACCGACCTACGACGAGAAAGTTATGATTTTTCAAAGTTAGACGACGAAAACTATTTTTCTGAAAAATAAGCTTGCTGTTTGCCAAACTTCAGAGGACAAAACGAGGCGTTAGACATGATCTAGATGACCCAACTTACTGAAATCATGTTAGTTCATGTTAATACGAACACGTGGATATAAAGAACGTAGCAAACGGGCTTATAACGACCGAGTTGTGAATTTTTGAAAAACCGACGAACTATATTCATTTTGACAGCATCATTATAACTCATACATTTTCTAAGTATAAACTGTCGTTTCGGGTGACCATGTTGAGAGCCATTTTACTCACTGATAGAATCAGTTTTGAGAAATTTTCATCGGTAACTAAAATGAAGTACACCTGGCCTAGTTTCCAAATCAATCAACCGTTCATTGATCGGACTTATAACGAGTAAGATATGATTTTCCGAATATCTCCGAAAACAGCCATTATATGAAAATAATTCTAAGTATAGAAATTGTTTTTACAAGACACAATATTGATAGCCGATTTTCTATATGATCGAGGCGCGTATGATCAAATTTCAAATGAGATGACATTGAGATTATGTTACCAGGATTTCAAAAACGTCGAGTTTTACCGCTAACACTTAACGAGCGCCGTTTCGCGACTAGTTTTACAAGTCCGTTCGGGCATATTTTCACAAGTTGTAACAAGTATTATTTTGCGACGAAACCATTATATTTGACGATAGAACACCAAATGAGGATCGTGGAGTACCGTTTCAACACATTTACACGAAAAGTAGTTTTTAACTTAACGAGACGTCAAAAATGTATTTTTCGACGATAAACATTATTTTCCAAAATCATCGAGTGGTATCGATAACATACGTATTTGCATGTGTAGCATCATTCATTTGCTTACATTAGATCATATCCTTATATTAGGTCGCGGTTAGAGACCGAGCCTCATTTCAGCATATTCATTATTATCATTGTAGCTATCGCACCAGGTGAGTTCCATAGCCCCTACCTTTATACGTTTTGGATTACGTTTTGGATTACGTTTTGGGGGAGAATACATGCTCAATTATTTTTCACAAGCACTGTAATCCTTTAAGGATTATCGTGAGTTTCATAGCCCCTCCTTTTATACGTTTTATAATCGTTTTGGGGGAGGATACATGCTCATTTTCATCTAAATGTATATTTGATCTACTTAAATTTGCCAATTGTTCAGTCAAACCATTAATTTCTCTACTCATGAAGTAGTTATTCATTTGAATGTATTGTATATTCACATGTATCACGCTTAATTCTTTTTACTCATGGACCTAAGCACTTTAAATGAACATGCATACTTAACCGAATGGACTGGCCCCACCACTATGTACATACACGACAGAATGAATGGGTCACATAACCGGATGTACGGGTAACATGACAGAATGAACGGGTCACATAACCAAATGAATTGGTCATGTAAACGAATGTATCGATCAAACTAAATGTATTTTAAATATTGGTCCACATATTATTTGACGTTCACATAAACCAAATCATATTTGGCATTGGGTTGTAAACACACAGGTTGTAAGTCTTTTATGGGAGGGACTTGGAACTGGGTGGATTTACAATGCCTTTGCTGAGAGATCTTCATTCAAAGGCATTACATTTTTCACTAACTCTATGAACTCACCAACCTCGTGTTGACACTTTTTAGCATGTATTTTCAGGTATTAAGCAATAGCACGCTACTGGAGGTTTTGGCAGGGCATGGCACGGTCATAGAAGACTCTGACAAACATTTGGGACCGTTTTACCTATTTTAAAGGGCCTATTTCCGCACAACTTTTAACAATGTAAATTCAACATTTTTGTTAAACAATTTTATTCTAAATGGTTGAGAAGAAAACCGTTCTTTGCACTTGTGTCATGATACCAATTGAGTTGCACCCTAGCGATGTGTATGCTTTCGCTGAACCCGATTTTGGGGGTGTGACACAATGAATTGATGGATTTTTGTACCAAACTATCTGAGAAAAGTGAACTCCTTGGAAGCTGAGCTTAAAAGTCATAAGAAGAATTTTGGAGTTGTCTACACAAAGTTGGTTATAAAAGTGAAGAAGTTGGAGACAACAATCAAAAAACTCAAAGGAAGAAGATCAGCAAAGATGGTGGTTTCAACAAGTTCTTCTTCTTCTAGTTGATCCGTCCCGAAACAACACTTGTAATTAAACAAATGCAGACTCGGAACTGGATGCTCGTGTGTAGTGTGTATACTGGGCAAGTGATCACCCAGGTCGTTTCCCAACGAGGTGTGAAATTGACAAACTGTGCAAAGCTAGGATTAAAGTGATTGATGATTCAGATATTTTTGGATTTTGCTTTATTTAACAATTCTAAATAACAAATTAAAAACAGATATACACAGGAAATTTAAATGCTAATAAATTAAACTTAAAACGCGTAACGAAAAAGCTAAAATGGGACTAAAATTAAAATTTATGAAATTTAAATCCTAAAAATGTAAAATTACTTAAAACTTATTTAAAAACTTAAATTATATTTTTCTACACTTTTTATTTAATTATTATTAATTATTTATTATTTAATTACTAATTAAACTATTTAAATTGATAAAAAATACTAAATGAACTAAGAAAAATATGAAACTTTTTCTAAAAATATTACTAACTAAATAGAAACTAATAAAATTATAAAAATGAAAATTACTTAATTAAAATTTAAAAAGATAAATTCTATTAAATAGAAGCTATCACTTTATTTCTATTTTTGATTTTCTTACGGCATAAAAATATTTTTATATTTTTCCTAGATTAAAAATGACAAAATAAAATTATGAAAATTGGATTTGTATTTTTCTGATTATTTTTCTATTTATTATGATTTATTTACTATTTTAAACTAATTAAAATGATTAAAAATATTAAAACTATTAGGAAAATTATGAAACTTTACAGATAATGCTAAAATATTATAAGGAAGCTGGGAAAAATAAAATGAGAAGTTCTCTAAGCTAGATAAGCTGATTTGGGCAGATAAGCAATAAGCTAATAAGCCCAAAATAAGCTAAATGGAATCCAAAAATTCCCAAAAGTTCAGGAATGGATTAAATAACAATATTAAGCACTAAACAACTTAGAAGCACAAATAAGCACTAAAGATAAGTTGAAAAGCAGTTTGGCTGTTTTGATTTTATACACAGAAAAACCAGGCAAACTAGCAAACTTGCAGGGTGATTTAAGCACACCAATAAGCTGTTTAAGTTAAACTTAAGGGGGGCAAAAGCAAGCTAGCAATACTGGGTACTCTAAAAACTGAAAAGCCCCATCATAAACTATCCAATTGAATCCCAATTTGGTGCTAGATCAGCACCCAAAACACTCAAGTCTGCTGATGTGCAGACTCTGTGTGTCTGTTTGTGTTGTGCAGAGAAGTGCACAGAAATGAACTTGGTCTGGGATTTTGGGCACTAACTAGATGGACTCAGTTGAGCAAGAAAATGCCAAAGTTATAGCACAAATAAGCTTATAGCTTATTATAGCTTGTATGAGTTCTATATGTACTGATTTTAACAAGGGTGCTTCAAAACTACTATATCTTCCTAATTAGCTTATGTGAACCTGGAAATAGCTTCTAGGGACTTATTTGAGCTGGTCCAAAGTTGGACAAAAGGTCAATGCACAGTGTTTGTGTGTTTGGATGGTTTGACAATACTAAACCAAACACCCTAATATGTGACTGTTTTAAAGGTTTACACTAGATATGATCAATTAAGCTACTAATTCTGACTAATAAGTGAATAACTAACTTAAGTGAGATCAGATAAGCTGATTTTAACTGAATATAAGCACTAAATAAGCTGAGAGCTTAATCTTGCTTACTTGACTGTTTTATACTACTTATTGAAATATAAGTTCTAAACTTAAACTACTTATTAAATTAAGCTACTTGTACTTCAAACAACTCAAGAAAGCAAAGAAAGTTACAATAAGCACAAGAATAAGCTAGTGAACAGTGGAATAACAAAAAAAATTAGATTATGCTTACAATTTCATCCAAAGCTGAGAATGAATGAACCATGGACCAATAATCAATCCTAATACCTCCCCTGAGGTCCTAATACCAAGGCCATCCAATAGCTACCCTGCTCCTTTGCATCATCTTCTTCATTGCTGATCTTCCATTTTCACTAATTTCCTTGATTTTTTTATTATTGATTAGAACTGAATATAAAGCTATAAAAGCTTTTTTTAAAAAGCTTTTAAGATCACTACTGAGTTTAAAGAACCAGTAACAACAACAATTTACAACTATAAAGCAAAATTGTGAATTTCACTCGAAATTGCAAATTTTGAAATTAACTAATACACTTGGAATTTTTATTTAATAACCTTCGAATTACACTACTGATGATTGTTACAAGCTTTGAAAAGCAAATTTAGCAACTGAATACTACTTATACAATTTATTCTACTTATTATAATTATTTCTACTTAATTTATCTACTCCTATTCTCTTCCTTCTTCTTCTCTCTTTATAGAGTCTGAATATTGCTCCTTGTCGACATTTGAGAAGTTCCCACCTCATATCAGCCATTGATTTGCTCAATTTAATCAGATTCGACCATTTGTCAAATTGGCGGGAAAAATGGCTTTTATCTAAATCCTCTGATATTGCTAGTGGGGAGTGGGAAGAAAGCATTAATTGGTTTTGGATGTGTTAGGTGACTTGTAGGAGGAGGGGGATGAGGTGTTTAAGCCAGCTGGGGGGATGACTGGTTATGGCGGGGTGAGTGGGAAAGAGACGGGTCAAAGGTTTGTTTGACTGAGTTTGGTTAACTCAGTTAAGGGTTGGGCTTGTTTGTGTTTGGGCTTGGTAAATGGGTATAAGGATTGGGTTGGGTAAATAATAAAAGGGTTGGGTTTATTTGGATTTTATGGGTTAAGGGTTTAGTTGGATCCGGATTTTATTTTAGATAATCATAGGGACCATTCTTGTAATTTACTGAAACTTTAGGGCTGAGTTGTCATCTTCCCAAACTTTATTCCAAGGACTAAACCTGCCATAAAATAATTACACAAGGACCAAAGTTGTATTTTTTTATTATTTTAAAACTTTAAGGACCTAATATGTAAATTTGGATATTTGAGGGACTTGTTTTGTAAATTTCCAAAAGTTATCACAAGGGTATTTCTTGTCAAGTTTAAATAGTACAAGGGTTTAAAACATGATTTTCCATTTTTTTTAAAACACCCGGGGACTAAATTTGACAACTTTTGAAACTTGAGGGACTAGACTTGCCATTTATGCAAACTTGGTTCGTTTTTACTTATTTTCAATCATTTTGCATTTGAAACAGATAAAAACACATTTTTGATGATATTTATAATATTTGTGTGTTTTTGGATGTTTATGTGGGTTTAAACCGGGTAAATTATATGTGTTTTTAGACACATATCAAATCCCCCACACTAAACTATTGCTAGTCCCTAGCAATCATTTATGAAGACTTAATGGATTTTATCTCTTTACCAAAAGCCATTACTTCTGGAGTAGCCAAATGTTTCAGTTCATGTAAGAACTTTGGTACACCGATAACCAAATGATTTTGAGCAAACCATAAGCTGTCAACGGTTTTGATTTGTCTTTACCAGAAGCCGTTTGCTTCTGGACTAGCCAACTCTTAGATAAATTATTAATATTATCTTTGGTGAGCTGATTACCAATCATGGATTTTCACTGCCTTAACCACAAGCCATAATCTTGCGGGCTAGCCAACTCTTCACTTATGAAGATATGGTGAGTCGAATACCATACAATTTTGGGCAAATTGCAAGCCATCAACGGATTTGAGACATCTTTACCAAGAGCCGTTTGCTCCTGGATTAGCCAATCCTTATGTGGGTTAGACATGGCGGACTGATAACCATTTTTTGAGTTCTAAGTGAGAAAAAATTTTAAAATTTTGGCTAAAATGGGGGTGCTAGATGGTACATTTGATCAAATTCGCGAGAATTCCCCCCCACACTTAGAACTGAATATTGCCCTCAATATTCAAAGAACCGGTTGTTAAACCAATACTTAGAACGTGAAAGGGAAATACTAATAGCCTTTTATTTCATATAGTTATTTATTTTATTTTTATTTAATTTGCATTTAAGCCGTTTAAGGCATGCAAATTCCCTTTTTTTTTTTTTTTTTTTTTTTTTGACTGTACATATTTACAACATGTGGGGCATCTCCCCCACACTAAGGTGAGACATGGGTGAAAACCCATATTTTGCTACTGTTTTTGATAACCGAGTCGCTAGCTTGACTCGACCCCGAATTGAGTTGATTCCTCCCGAACAGACAGGTTTATCACGCAAGCTAACCGCTTGTGAACGGTTAACTGTAACAAAGGGTTCCTGAACAGCCCGGGAGAAAAAGCAATTTAAAAGTCTATGGGGAAGTAACTTGTGGAAGAGACAATCTACATCGGACTTTCATTTTGGAAAAATTTTGAAGTATGTGAAAGTTCCACACCGATGAGATAATGACTGGCATTAAACCAATGTTAGATGGACAATGCCGGGGTCAAAGGTAATATCCTCACTCCTGAACGAGTGACAGATTGGGGAAATCACCGGGTAGGTGAAGGGAAGAAGAGAGATCTGAATAACAATTAAGACAAGAACTTCCTCCTCAAGAATTGCAAGCGGAGGAGGCAAGTCCTTAAACTCGATCTCAGAAAATTTATCAGTTTTCTCAACTGACTTGGGTTTCTCATTATGAAGTTGTTTTGGTGGAAGAGGGGAAGATGAATCTTCGTTTAACAAATTTTCAAGAAAAAGAATATCCCCCTCAGGATCAAGATAGTCATCATCAACCTCATGCGGAGGTGAACTATCTATAGCGAGAAAAGCATCGACTTCATCCCAAAAGGGATCACTTCCCTCAACCGAAGTGAGAGAAGGAGAAGAGTCTGCTATGATATGTTGAGAAGATGTGGTGGGTTCCCCACTCACAGAATTATGAAAATAACCAAGATTTTCTTGAGAGTACTCCTTTGAAGTAATGTCAATGACATCGATTCGGTTAACCGAAGCAGAATTAAAATTTGAGGAGTAACTCGATGTTTGATCATGGTTAAAAGTAACAGCTTCCTTATCCACACGCAAAGTAATCTCATGCTTAAATACATCAATCAGAGCATGGCCCGTTTTTAGGAATCCTCGTCCAAGAATTAGAGGAACCTTTTGATCTGCGTCGAAGTCAACAACCACAAAGTCAGCTGGAAAATGGAACTTTCCTATTTTCACAAATACATCTTCGGCAATGCCGCAGGGATGAGTTATGGTTCGATCTGCAAGCTCAAGAGTCATGCAGGTAGGAGTAAGAGCCGGAAGAGAAAGTTTCTTCCATACAGAATGAGGCATCAGGTTGATGCTTGCACCTAGATCTGCTAAGGCATAGCATTCAACCATTCCTGGAAATACACACGGTAGTAGAAACTTTCCAGGATCTCCAAGCTTCTCCGGAAGCTTTTTCAAGATAACCGCTGAGCAGTTCTCATTTACTGGAGTTTTAGCCATTTCAATCAGTTTTTCCTTGTTGCTTAACAAGTGTTTGATTGCTGCCGCAAATTTGGGCATCAGAATAGTAGCATCCGCAAAGCTTATGTCAAAATGTAATTCTTTAAAGATTTGATAGAATTTATCATTTTGTTGACTAGCCTTCTCACGGAGTTTTTGCTCATTTAAGCGTGATGGGTAAGGAATGTGAGGTTTGGATTTAGGAGCAATGACTTCAGGAGTTTTAACAGATTCAAAGACAACTCCTGATTTGGATTTTTTCGGGACAACCGGAGGATAGACATGTGCTGTACTTTGTGGGCTTGGAATTTGCACTTTGTCCATTGTATCCTCCGTCTCTTTTTCCATTTCAAACAACGGAGGAGGAATAGGGCCAGCTGGCCCCGCATAAGAAGCTCCACTCCTAGTGGTGATAGCTTTGACGTAAGTGGTATCTTCGTCATCATCACTGTCATCAAGTACATTGACAGGAACAGCATTGAGCATTTCGGAATAATATCTGGCTGACCTTTGCTCACTAAGTTTGGTTGACAAACTTTTAACCGTAAATCGTGAAAGAGTAGGATCGATTCTTGACGGCTGAGGAGCAATTGTGGGTGTAGATTTTTGGATGACTGAAGGTTGGATGACTGAAGGTTGGATGTATTTAGCACTTCCATTGTTAGTGGGAAGTACCGGATCCTTTATCACCTTGAATTCGACATGAGATTTACCACTACGTGTACTGACAGCTTTGAGTTCACCCCTAGGGTTGGTAACAGTGTTACTTGGGAGACCTCCCGAGGTAGAAGGTATATCAGTTAAAGACTTTTTGATCTGGTTTAATTGGGCAACCAATAACTGGTTTGTCTCACGTTGTGTCTTATTTGTTTCCTCTTGGGTTTTCATGAATTGCATAAGCAACTCATCTGAGGATGTCTGATTTCGGTTTGAACCTTGGTTTTGATTAAAATTTGGACCACGGTTTTGGTTAAAATTGCCCTGATTCTGACCTCGGTTTTGATTGAAATTTTGAGAGTTGTGAAAATTTTGTCCCTGATTTTGAACAAAGCGGTTTTGATTATTATGATTTGGCACGGGTGGAAAACCAGGTGGGACCATAGCATTCGGTGCTCGGTACTGAGTCTCAGCATGCGGACGGTACTGATTTTGGTTTACTACAGCTACGGGAGCTGGGTAAACAGAAGCATCGGTTGCTTGACAATCATAGTACGCATGTGGGCCACCACAAGTTTCACACACTTTGTTTATTGCTTTGATTTGTTCCGGTTTATGGATTTCACTTTTTAATTCTTTCATTTCCTTCATCATACAACGCATTGAATCTGTTAAAAAGGCTAACTCTGAGGAGTTACCGGATGAAGAAGAAGCAGTAGGAGTGACAGGAACATTCACTTTGTTTCTGGAAATAGGAACTTTGGATTTATTTTCACAAATTTCAACCACCTCTCTGGGTTTACGATTCAAGATATTGCCACCGGAGGCCGCATTAAGTGCATCTTGATCGTTTTGGGTCAACCCATTATAAAATGTATTTATCTGTTGTAACACATTGAAATCGTGATGTGGGCATTTTCTTAGGAGATCTTTAAATCTGTCCCATGCCTCTCCGAAATTTTCATCGAAACCTTGACGAAAACCAGCAATTTCATTTTTTAGGTTAGTCGTCTTTGATGGAGGGAAGAAATAATTTACAAATTTCTTAACGAGATCTTCCCAGGTTTCAATGGAACGAGGGGGTTCTTTATCCAGCCAAATCCGGGCTGCCCCTTCAAGTGAGAATGGAAATAGCATCAATTTGATCACTGTTTGCGGCACATTTTTGTAATTGATTGTGGATGTCAGTTTGTTGAACCAACGAATGTGTGCATAAGGATCTTCTCGTTCAAACCCGTGAAATTGGTTTGTGGACACGAGCTGAATCAAATGTGTTTTCAGTTCAAAATGATCAGAATCGATGGCTGGTAAAACAATGGCATCTCCATAACCCTCGGTGGGTGCCTGGAGCATTTCAGCCATGGTGCGTTCGTCTGCCATATTATCAGTGGGAACAGTACGAATCTCGGGTTCGACTATTTGGGCAGCACGTCTACGATTACGTCTTCTCGGAATTTCTACGAGTTCACGTAAAGGGCTTGATGACGTGGAAGAACGAGTGCGCATGCACTAAGTAAAATATTCCAATTAAAACAAGACAGAAGCAAAACACAAGTGAACTTAAACCAATAATCAACAAGCGTACGGTAGCTCTCTAAAAGATAAACGCACAGAGTGGCGGAGAAGCAAAGGTGGGCAATTACGCTCCTTAAAAACCCGCTTCTTTCAGTCCGACAATTTAATGTCAGACTATCCTAGAACCTCCGTAGAGTTTGTTTATCAATCAAAGGTGAGCCGATATTTGCAAGTGATACAAAGGCAAGTTTTTATCTTAAGTTTGGGAACTTATTATGGCCGCACCCCCAGTTAGGTAGTGCTCAGTCTTGGTTCTCGATGGTTAATTTTTATTGTTTATTTATTATTAACAAAGAAAACGGAATTTATTTTTTTGTGTTTTTATTTTTTATATGATAATATTAATAATAATATATATATAGAAAAGAAATGAAAAATATTTTTGTATTTTATATGGTTTTTGAAAATAGGAACTTCTGATAGAAGGGTCTCAGATCACTAATCGCTAAAACTTACATAACTGTCGCAGCACACCTCCCCGGCAGCGGCGCCAAAATTTGATCCGCCCCGAAACAACACTCATAATTAAACAAATGCAGACTCGGAACTGGATGCTCGTGTGTAGTGTGTATACTGGGCAAGTGATCACCCAGGTCGTTTCCCAACGAGGTGTGAAATTGACAAACTGTGCAAAGCTAGGATTAAAGTGATTGATGATTCAGATATTTTTGGATTTTGCTTTATTTAACAATTCTAAATAACAAATTAAAAACAGATATATACAGGAAATTTAAATGCTAATAAATTAAACTTAAAACGCGTAACGAAAAAGCTAAAATGGGACTAAAATTAAAATTTATGAAATTTAAATCCTAAAAATGTAAAATTACTTAAAACTTATTTAAAAACTTAAATTATATTTTTCTACACTTTTTATTTAATTATTATTAATTATTTATTATTTAATTACTAATTAAACTATTTAAATTGATAAAAAAATACTAAATGAACTAAGAAAAATATGAAACTTTTTCTAAAAATATTACTAACTAAATAGAAACTAATAAAATTATAAAAATGAAAATTACTTAATTAAAATTTAAAAAGATAAATTCTATTAAATAGAAGCTATCACTTTATTTCTATTTTTGATTTTCTTACGGCATAAAAATATTTTTATATTTTTCCTAGATTAAAAATGACAAAATAAAATTATGAAAATTGGATTTGTATTTTTCTGATTATTTTTCTATTTATTATGATTTATTTACTATTTTAAACTAATTAAAATGATTAAAAATATTAAAACTATTAGGAAAATTATGAAACTTTACAGATAATGCTAAAATATTATAAGGAAGCTGGGAAAAATAAAATGAGAAGTTCTCTAAGCTAGATAAGCTGATTTGGGCAGATAAGCAATAAGCTAATAAGCCCAAAATAAGCTAAATGGAATCCAAAAATTCCCAAAAGTTCAGGAATGGATTAAATAACAATATTAAGCACTAAACAACTTAGAAGCACAAATAAGCACTAAAGATAAGTTGAAAAGCAGTTTGGCTGTTTTGATTTTATACACAGAAAAACCAGGCAAACTAGCAAACTTGCAGGGTGATTTAAGCACACCAATAAGCTGTTTAAGTTAAACTTAAGGGGGGCAAAAGCAAGCTAGCAATACTGGGTACTCTAAAAACTGAAAAGCCCCATCATAAACTATCCAATTGAATCCCAATTTGGTGCTAGATCAGCACCCAAAACACTCAAGTCTGCTGATGTGCAGACTCTGTGTGTCTGTTTGTGTTGTGCAGAGAAGTGCACAGAAATGAACTTGGTCTGGGATTTTGGGCACTAACTAGATGGACTCAGTTGAGCAAGAAAATGCCAAAGTTATAGCACAAATAAGCTTATAGCTTATTATAGCTTGTATGAGTTCTATATGTACTGATTTTAACAAGGGTGCTTCAAAACTACTATATCTTCCTAATTAGCTTATGTGAACCTGGAAATAGCTTCTAGGGACTTATTTGAGCTGGTCCAAAGTTGGACAAAAGGTCAATGCACAGTGTTTGTGTGTTTGGATGGTTTGACAATACTAAACCAAACACCCTAATATGTGACTGTTTTAAAGGTTTACACTAGATATGATCAATTAAGCTACTAATTCTGACTAATAAGTGAATAACTAACTTAAGTGAGATCAGATAAGCTGATTTTAACTGAATATAAGCACTAAATAAGCTGAGAGCTTAATCTTGCTTACTTGACTGTTTTATACTACTTATTGAAATATAAGTTCTAAACTTAAACTACTTATTAAATTAAGCTACTTGTACTTCAAACAACTCAAGAAAGCAAAGAAAGTTACAATAAGCACAAGAATAAGCTGGTGAACAGTGGAATAAAAAAAAAATTAGATTATGCTTACAATTTCATCCAAAGCTGAGAATGAATGAACCATGGACCAATAATCAATCCTAATACCTCCCCTGAGGTCCTAATACCAAGGCCATCCAATAGCTACCCTGCTCCTTTGCATCATCTTCTTCATTGCTGATCTTCCATTTTCACTAATTTCCTTGATTTTTTTATTATTGATTAGAACTGAATATAAAGCTATAAAAGCTTTTTTTAAAAAGCTTTTAAGATCACTACTGAGTTTAAAGAACCAGTAACAACAACAATTTACAACTATAAAGCAAAATTGTGAATTTCACTCGAAATTGCAAATTTTGAAATTAACTAATACACTTGGAATTTTTATTTAATAACCTTCGAATTACACTACTGATGATTGTTACAAGCTTTGAAAAGCAAATTTAGCAACTGAATACTACTTATACAATTTATTCTACTTATTATAATTATTTCTACTTAATTTATCTCCTCCTATCTTCTTCCTTCTTCTTCTCTCTTTATAGAGTCTGAATATTGCTCCTTGTCGACATTTGAGAAGTTCCCACCTCATATCAGCCATTGATTTGCTCAATTTAATCAGATTCGACCATTTGTCAAATTGGCGGGAAAAATGGCTTTTATCTAAATCCTCTGATATTGCTAGTGGGGAGTGGGAAGAAAGCATTAATTGGTTTTGGATGTGTTAGGTGACTTGTAGGAGGAGGGGGATGAGGTGTTTAAGCCAGCTGGGGGGATGACTGGTTATGGCGGGGTGAGTGGGAAAGAGACGGGTCAAAGGTTTGTTTGACTGAGTTTGGTTAACTCAGTTAAGGGTTGGGCTTGTTTGTGTTTGGGCTTGGTAAATGGGTATAAGGATTGGGTTGGGTAAATAATAAAAGGGTTGGGTTTATTTGGATTTTATGGGTTAAGGGTTTAGTTGGATCCGGATTTTATTTTAGATAATCATAGGGACCATTCTTGTAATTTACTGAAACTTTAGGGCTGAGTTGTCATCTTCCCAAACTTTATTCCAAGGACTAAACCTGCCATAAAATAATTACACAAGGACCAAAGTTGTATTTTTTTATTATTTTAAAACTTTAAGGACCTAATATGTAAATTTGGATATTTGAGGGACTTGTTTTGTAAATTTCCAAAAGTTATCACAAGGGTATTTCTTGTCAAGTTTAAATAGTACAAGGGTTTAAAACATGATTTTCCATTTTTTTTAAAACACCCGAGGACTAAATTTGACAACTTTTGAAACTTGAGGGACTAGACTTGCCATTTATGCAAACTTGGTTCGTTTTTACTTATTTTCAATCATTTTGCATTTGAAACAGATAAAAACACATTTTTGATGATATTTATAATATTTGTGTGTTTTTGGATGTTTATGTGGGTTTAAACCGGGTAAATTATATGTGTTTTTAGACACATATCAGCAAAGATGGTGGTTTCAACAAGTTCTTCTTCTTCTAGTTCATCCAAGGGTCCAAGTACATATGATGGTGAGGACTCTTCCAAACAGGGGAGGAAGATTGCACAGATGGATCAAGATCCAGATGTTTCTTTGGTTCAAGAGCAGTATGAAACTCAGGGGAGGCAGGGACAACAAATGGATCAAGATACTGCTATCTTTGAAGAAGGTACTGGTAATGAATGGGAAGGTACTGCTAGTTTTCAAGATCTTCTTGCTACTGGATATCAAGGTACTGCCAGTGCAGTATACTCAAGAAGACCAAGGTTGTCAAGAGCAGATAATGGCAAAGCAATTATGACAGAGCAAGAACCATTTTCTAAACAGTTGTCCAAGAAGGAACAAGTTCAGTTAACACTTGATGAAGAATTAGCCCAGAAGTTTTATGAAGAAGAATTAGAAAGAGTTGCTGAAGAAGAAAGATTAGCTTAAGAAACAAGAGTGGCAGCATTTGTGATTGAAAGAAAGTTTCAAACTAAAGAAGAAGAGAGAGCTGCTTAGATTCTTGCTGATAAGGAGTTAGCTGAAAATTTTCAAGAAAAAGAAAGAGCAAAGTATACTCCATAAGAACAAGATTCAGCACTTAATGACTTGTTGGAGGAAATCAGAAAGAAGCAGAGTAAAAAGAAAGCATATCTCAAGAAACCTCCTTCAAAAAGTGAGAAACTGAAGTACATGAAAACTTATTTGAAGAATCGAGACAATTGGCAAGAAAAAACAATTCAAATATAGGTCTTATGAAGAAATTGAAGATATCTACATTAAGACACATAAAAGACTTCAGGAGTCTCTGAAAAGTGATACATTTGAAATAAGAGGAGAAAAGAGAACACCAGAACAATTGGAGTCAGGGGATTCCAAGAGACTAAGAATTGAAGAAGAATCAATTCCAGAAGAACTTGTAGAGGAACAACAAATAGAAGGAGAAAAGGAGGATGAATCTACTGAGAAAGAAGAAAAGAAATTGACTGATAAGCAAATCCATAGTATGATAGTGGTGGTTCCAGAATCCCTTAACATTGATCCCCTTCAAGCAAAGCATCCAATTATTAATTGGGAAGTGTATTCAGATGGAAGAATCAAGGGGTGGAAGATCATCAGGGTAGGAGGAAAAACTAAAGTTTACAAATTCTTTGAAGACTTGATCAGAGCTTTTGACAAAGATGGCCTAGACAAATTATGGAGCTTAGTTCAAGAGAGGTTCAAGTTCTCAGATCCTACAGATGACAAAGATAAGGAACTATGGGTTGAGCTGAAAATATTGTACAAGCCAGATGGAGGTGAAGCTATTTGGAGATTTCAAGCTAAAGTTTCAGACATCACATGGAAACTTTTTGATAACTGTGGTGTTCATAGGATTTCAACTAAAGAAGGCTTGGAAATCTATATGTTAGTGGAAAAGGATTATCCACTCAGACCAATAGTTCTAATGGCTATGATATCATCAAGGCTTAAAGTTGAAGAAGTGTCAGAAATGGCAGATGAACTAATCAAAACGATATTTCAGATCTCAGAACAAAGAAAAACCAGAGGACTAAGGTTAACCATGTAGTGTTTGGAAGAATCCTCACATCCTCATTTAATTCTAAGAAACTTGATGATTTAGGGTAAATCACAAGTTTAGGGGAGGATTGTTGGGAATTAAATGTCTAACAACTTAGTACTGCTGAAGAAATACATTAACAGTACTAACTGCTAGTCTATAAGTGAAGACTGCTGAAGAAACAACTAACAGTACAAACTGCCAAGTTAGTACTGCTAGTTATATTGAAGGTACTGCTGCATGGATAACTGTCTTGTAAGACATTGTAGAGGATAAGTATGGAAAGGAACTTTTGTATAACTTAATTAGTTAGAATTATACGGTAGAATACTTATCTTGTAAAGGACTCCTTAAGTCTGTAA
Organism: Artemisia tridentata subsp. tridentata; assembly: GCA_021014915.2. Classification (NCBI taxonomy): domain Eukaryota; kingdom Viridiplantae; phylum Streptophyta; class Magnoliopsida; order Asterales; family Asteraceae; genus Artemisia; species Artemisia tridentata. The sequence continues at coordinate 95,454,397 of CP139507.1, read as the reverse complement.
AAGGAGATCCAGGGTTATACGAATAGATAGAAGATATACATCAGTCATATATCAGTCATAGAGTTTTGTTAAGATTCAATGTCTTTGTAACCCTAGTGATAGCAAGATCACTCATATTATTCAGGCAATAATATTGAATCGTTTGGTGTTAATCTCATTGTGTTCATTGATCATACATAAATTACTGTTCCATTAAACAAACCAACATTCTTCTAAGTGTGGTTAAGTAGATTCCGCATACTTGCATTCACTTAAAGTATCTCAAACACGTTATAAAGGAGTAACATCCTAAGTGTTTTATAATCCTCTAACATCTATAGTGTCATAGTATTTTCCCTCAACTGGTACAGGAATTCCTTCTACACGAGGCTCCCAACATATCGATCCTCCTGGTGTCTCAGTGTGTTCATATAAAGTTGGTCTTGGTGATCTCATAGAATCTGTATCTAAAAAGCAGAATCTCAAGGGATTAAGATAACTAAAAACACAATAATAAAGAATTAAAATTTATCATGAACCCCAAGGGATTCGTTATGAATCCCATGTGATTGACTAATAAATCAATTTTGGGATTTACACTAAAACAAAACCTCAATGGATTTTTTTACTTCCAGTTTATATAAAGCAAAATGCAAATCCCACGAGATTTAAACTTTTCTCATAACATTACACGACTAAAACAGAATCTCAAGGGATTTTATACTTCCAGTTTATATAAAGAAAAATACAAATCCCACGAGATTTACACTTTTTTCATAACATTACACAACAAAAACAGAATCTCAAGGGATTTTGTACTTCGAGTTTTTATAAAACAAAATACAAATCCCATGGGATTTACACTTTTCTCATAACATTACACAACAAAAACAGAATCTCAGGGGATTTTGTACTCCCAGTTTATATAAAGCAAAATACAAATCCCATGGATTTACACTTTTCTCATAACATTACACAATAAAAACAGAATCTGAAGGGATTTTGTACTCACAGTTTATATAAAGAAAAATGCAAATCCCACGAGATTTACACTTTTCTCATAACATTACACGACTAAAACAGAATCTCAAGAGATTTTGTACTTCCAGTTTATATAAAGCAAAATACAAATCCCACGAGATTTACACTTTTTTCATAACATTACACAATAAAAACAGAATCTCAAGGGATTTTGTACTCCCAGTTTATATAAAGTAAAATACAAATCCCATGGGATTTACACTTTTCTCATAACATTACACAACAAAAACAGAATCTCAAGAGATTTTGTACTCCCAGTTTATATAAAGCAAAATACAAATCCCATGGGATTTACACTTTTCTCATAACATTACACAACAAAAACAGAATCTCAAGGGATTTTGTACTTCCAGTTTATATAAAGAAAAATACAAATCCCATGGGATTTACACTTTTCTCATAACATTACACAACAAAAACAGAATCTCAAGAGATTTTGTACTCCCAGTTTATATAAAGCAAAATACAAATCCCATGGGATTTACACTTTTCTCATAACATTACACAACAAAAGCAGAATTTCAAGGGATTTTGTACTCCCAGTTTATACAAAGCAAAGTGTATATATAGAATCTCAATGGATTTTACCATCAATTTCTTTCACAGCATCATCTTTATCTTTATCTTCTGGTAAATCATCTAAAACATCTTCTGTTACTACCTCATCTACTGGAACTTCGATTAAGCGACTTTCATCTATAACATTGATTAATTGTTGATTTTCAACCATATTAGATGGCGGCGGTGTTTTCCGGTGAATCAGAATTAGAGGAACGGCGGCGGTGGTGTTTTCCGACGGGTTTATTGATGAATCCGACTGTTTTATTGATAATTCCGACAGTTTTATTGATGAATCCGACGGGTTTATTGATGATTCTGACGGTTTTATTGATGAATCCGACGGTTTTATTGATGATTCCATCGATTTCATGGTGATTCCAACGTGGATTTCGGTGATGAGAGAGAAACTAGATCTAGGGTTATATGATGAGAGAGAAAGTGAAGTATTAAATGATATGGATTGGGATATTTTTTTGCTTTTATGGAGACACGTGAATTTACTAATGTGCCCTTGTTTGTAATTTGTGGCTTTCATCTCAGTCATTGCATGAAAGGTGGATGGATGGTTGGGATCTTCTTGTTTGTTCTTTAGATAATACATGAATGTGAGGGATCTCACCTCAAAGGGTTAATTTAGGCAAAATAATTTACTCAACTTTAAGTTATTTTAAATTTTAAGAATGAACATACACTGTTTATAAGAGCACTCGGTATCGTTGTGATTAACACACCAAATGCAAAAAACATGGACGGTTGCCGTACCCATGCAATACGCCAACCACAAGCCAAATGTGTTTTGAGTTGGTTCAGTGGCTCATGCCATTTGTGATTTTTTTTTTTTTTTTTTTTTTTTTGTATTGTGAGTGAGTGGGTATTTTTAGTGGGGTATTTTGTGGGACCAATAACATGTTAGTGGTGTGTTATGAGGGAGGAGTGTTTGAGTGATTGGTGTGTTATTGGAGGTGATGATGTGGCGCTGAGGTGGCATACCAATAACGTGTTATTCGTCTCAATGATACCTAGTGCTCTAAGTAGTAAAGATGAAGATATTTCATTTATTTAATAAATATTACTTCATCCATCTCATAAAAAGTGTTTACCTTACTATTTATATGTGTTCAAGAAAAGTGTCCCGTTTTTATTTTTTTATAGTAATTATGACTTGTTTTCTTGCTTTACCTTTATAATCATAACATATTATAAGGGCTATATTAATATACAAATATGTTACTAAACTTTCCAAAAAGTTCGCCTAAGTTACTAAACTTTCATTTTGTTCACTTAGGTTACTGAACTTATAGAAAGCATTTATTAGTGTTGGTAGGAGTGACTTAATCGTATATTTTTTGATATGTTAAGTAACATAAATGTCATGTTTTTACAAGTTCAGTGTTGTTTATGAATATTTTTTATAAGTTCAGTGACCCCAAATGTCATGGTTTATAAGTTCAGTAACCTAAGTGAACAAAATGAAAGTTCAGTAACTTAGGTGAACTTTTATGGAAAGTTTAGTAACATATTATAATTTCTATATTAACTATGAGGGTAAAAATATTTTTTTATGAATCAAAACTAGTATTAATTACACATATTATAATTTGTTGTTTTTTGTTTGTGGACACTTTTTGAGACGAAAAGGATAACCGGTTTGCATTTGTATGCAACCAAATTAAAGGATTTTCGTGACCCTTTTTTTTATCATTTTTCTTGTCAACTTTAAAGTAAACTAATGAGATTTGAAAACTTCATCTCTATGTTAGGTACTTTACCATTATACCCGCTTTATCACATTTTCTCATTCGACTTGTATTCATAAACTAGCAGATTTCATCAAAAACAACAAATGTGTTATCTTTTAAAAATATTTTAGAGGTTTACTGATTGCGATATATTAGATGTTTTCTTAAGAATAATCTAACTGTAATTATCTACTTTTAATCCAGAATATTATAAAAAGAAGCCTAAGTTATAACTATATAAGTATAGATGAGCTAATTTTCATCTCATTTATAATCATTGAAAAGTAATAATAAACCTAATAAAAATCTTAGTAAGTCCCCAACGCTCTTCAATATCTTTGTAAACCTATATCTCTTCTTTTTCTTAGTGGCTTACTTGGTCAATAAGAAATCTTGATAGAAAAAAGTGTCACACAAGGCTACGGACTAATCCTGTAATATGTGAAATCAATACAAAGGTTCAACCCCAGACACACATCGGAATATACCCGAAGACAAAAGATGACTTGTTATATTTTTGAGAGTCAATTCCATAATTTAGGTATATTTGCATTAATTACATTGTACATTATGCATTCAAAACTTGTATTTTAAGTATATATGATAGATAATTTGGTATTTAGATTGTATTTATGGAATTATCTGATAATAATCCACCATTTAAGGTTTATTCTAGAAAGAAGAATCAGACAGCTGCCAAAATGAGGCAGCTGGACTATATTTTTGGAAATTGGTTGAACCCATTCAATGGGTGATTTCTGTCAATCAATAAAATAAATGTCCTTTCCAGGAAATTAGGGATCTTACAGAAAATAAGGGACTTAATTTCAGGGTTTAGCTAGTATAAATAACAGGCTAGTTTTGCATTATTGTCATTCAAGGTTTTTGGTTATCTTGTTCTTGTAATTGGAGACTTAGCACCTCTCGAATCGGGCCACTATCACTTCGTTTCTAATAAAATCTAGCCTCTTTCTATCTCTGTCAATTCTGTTCCTATCATTTGGTTCCATTGCCGGGAACATCATGGTGCAGACCCGGAATAACTCAGCTGATGGCAGCAACCCACCTGATTCTATTGCTGCTCAATTGACTGCCATAGCCGCAAAGTTGGAGTCAATTGAAATGATTAAGGAAGATATAGCAGCCTTGAAAGCAGGGGAACATTCCCGGGGAAGCATGAATGATGAAGGGGAAAGTTCTAGGAGGGGTCGACAGCACTTTAGACCTTACAGCAAAATCGAATTTCCAACTTTCAGCGGCGGAGACCCTCGCGGGTGGCTACTGAAGGCTGAAAAATACTTCAGGTATTATCAAATACCTGATGAGGAGAAGGTTGAAGTGGCTTCTATGCACCTAGAGGGTGATGCTTTGGACCTTTATTCTTGGCTCTCTAACGACCAACCCTTTAATTTATGGGAAGAATTGGCCCAGGCGTTTACCAAAAATTTTGGTCCTGCAGAATTCCAAAACCCGGATGAGTTCCTTTGTAGCATAAAACAAACTGGAACAGTTCAAGAATATCGGCAGGAGTTCGCAAAGAGGTCATCTCGGGTCTTAAATTAGCCCAAAAATTTCTTTTGGGGGTATTTTTGAATGGTCTTAAAGATGAATTGAAATCTAATGTAAGGATTCACAAGCCACGTACGGTGTATAATGCTATGAGCCTGGCTTTAGAGTTTGAATCTAAACTCTCCTCTCACCGACCTAGCAAAAGTACTTATTGGACCTCAAATATGAAGATGTCTCAACCAGATTCAAAACCAACACACTTCACCTCTATCCCAGCACCAACTCAATCAAAAAATAACACTCGGATATCCAAGGCAGAAAAACAAAACCGATTCTTAAAAGGGGAATGTTTCAGATGCGGTGATAAATACGGACCGGGTCATCGATGCAAAACCGGTACTCTCAAAGTGTTAGAAGCAGAGGAAGACACGGAGGACTCACCTGTGACAAAACTTATTAATTCCGATTCTGACCAGGAAGAAACAGCCAAAATCAGCTTGCATGCTATCTTAGGGAAACCACACCCTACTATGATGAAGATCCAAGGTAAGCTTCATTCTACTGAAGTTCTAATTTTAATTGATGGGGGGTCTACACATAATTTTATTTCAGATGTTTTGGTAAGCAAACTCAAACTGACCTCTCAAACAGTGGCACCATTTGGTGTCCAAATTGGTAATGGGGATGTGATTCGATGCAGCCATATTTGCAAAAATCTTCCTGTATATGTCAATGAACTTAAGATCACTCAAGACTTTCACCCCTTTTCTCTTGGTGGGGCTGATCTAGTATTGGGTATCCAATGGTTATCCACTTTAAATACGGTCCAAGCTAATTGGAAGGATATGTTTATGATCTTTACAATAGATGGGAAACAATACAAGTTACAAGGTGTTGCATCCGGACCACAAAAATCATCTAGTTTTCAACACCTAGCCGTTGAACCAGAAACTCTACCCTGCATACCAACCCCACTTCAGCCTATTATCACACAATACACAACTATTTTTGAAGAACCTAAAGACCTGCCCCCGGTTAGATCACAAGACCATTCAATTACTCTATTGCCCAACTCAACTCCACCCAATATCCGCCCTTACCGTTACCCTCACTCCCAAAAATCTAAAATAGAAAAACAAGTGGAACAATTAATGGCAGCCGACTTTATACAACCGAGCACAAGTCCTTTTTCAAGCCCAGTTTTATTAGTGAAGAAGAAGGACAATACGTGGCGAATGTACGTCGATTATCGGGCCCTTAACAAGATAACTATAGCTGATAAATACCCGATACCCAACATTGACGAGTTACTTGATGAATTGTATGGTGCTACAGTATTTTCAAAACTCGATTTGCGATCAGGTTATTATCAAATAAGAGTGACAGCCCAGGATATCGAAAAGACAGCTTTCTGTACCCATTCGGGTCATTACGAGTTCAAGGTTATGCCTTTCGGCTTAACTAACGCTCCTTCCACATTTCAGGCTGTTATGAATGACTTGTTTCGCCCCTATTTACGGCGTTTTATACTTGTATTCTTTGATGATATTTTAATTTACACCTCAAATATGGAGCAACACAAGTATCATCTAGAACAAGCCTTAAAATTGCTGCAAGACAACCGATTCTTTGCCAAATTATCAAAGTGATGTTTTGGGCAAGAACAAGTGGTGTTTTTGGGTCATGTAATCTGCCCTGAAGGAGTTAGTGTGGAGGAAGAAAAGATTTCAGCAGTTAAGTCATGGCCCATTCCCTCAACAGTAAAAGAGGTGAGGGGTTTCCTTGGGCTGACCGGCTATTATAGGCATTTTATTCATAATTATGGACTTTTAGCCCGTCCACTTACTGCTTTGACTAAGAAGGATGGGTTTCTTTGGACAGAGGCAGCCCTTAAGGCCTTTAATGACCTGAAACAAGTGCTGCTAACAACACCAGTTTTGAGGTTACCAGACTTCTCTAAATCCTTTGTTATAGAATGTGATGCATCATCAGATGGAGTGGGAGCGATATTATCACAGGAAAACCACCCCGTGGCCTATTTCAGTAAGGGATTTTCTCCATCCAACCGATTTAAATCAGCTTACGATAGGGAGCTGTTGGCACTAGTACTAGTTGTTCAAAAATGAAGTCATTACTTGCTAGGTCGACACTTTCTTATTTGTACCAATCACTATACCCTGATGTTTTTATTAGAGCAGCGCATTACCACTGTCGAACAGCAAAGGATGCTTCTAAAACTCATGCCTTATGATTTTTTGATTATTCATAAGGCTGGGAAAGAGAACAAGGGAGCAGATGCCTTGTCTCGTCGACCCCACTCTGGAGAATTATTAGCACTCATTGTCCCTTATTGTGTAGAGGTGGATGATATAAAATAGGTTTACAAACTGATCCATTTACAAGCGATCTGATCAAGAAGTTGCAAGAGGATCCTACATCTGCCCCTGATTTCTCACTTGTGGATCAATTTTTGTTTCACCACAGGTGGTTGGTAATACCAGAGGTACCATCCCTTAGATCTAAGTTGTTACAAGAAGCGCATGACACTCTAATCGGTGGTCATGGAGGATTTTTAAAAACCTACAAACGACTTTCTTCTCGTTATTATTGGCTAAAGATGAAACAAGATGTCCGGAACTTTGTCCAGCAATGTGTGGTATGTCAGCAACAAAAGTACCAAACTTTGGCTCCTGCAGGACTGCTTCAACCCCTGCCCATTCCGAGTCAGATTTGGGAGGATGTCTCTATGGACTTTATTGTTGGTTTACCTCCCTCTAGCCGCTTCGATACTATTTTAGTTGTGGTGGATCGTCCAAGCAAATATGCTCACTTCATATGTTTAGCGCATCCTTACACAGCCAAGGGAGTGGCGGCGGTTTTTTGTAAGGAAATAATCAGGTTGCATGGCTTTCCTCGCTCCATTGTTTCTGATCGAGATGTTGTTTTCCTTGGCAACTTTTGGCAAGAATTGTTCCATTTTGATCCTGGCTCAGAAGGAACGCTAGCTATATGCTTAACACATGCAAGTCGAACGTTGTTTTTGGGGAGCTGGGCAGAAGGAAAAGAGGCTCCTAGCTAAAGGTAGCTTGTCTTGTTCCGATTAAGCCAAACCAAATTGAAGTTGAGTACAAGTTACCATCCTCAAACGAATGGACAAACCGAAGTACTAAAGCGTTGCCTAGAAGCTTACCTTCGTTGCTTCGCTAGTGAACAACCAACCAAATAAAGTGCATACTTACCATGGGCTGAATATTCATATAACACCGGATACCACACTTCTACAGGTACCACTCCATTTTATATTGTTTATGGTCGGGAACCTCCTTCTTTGTTTCCCTATGTAGCATGAGAGACTAAAAACGCCGAGCTGGAACAACAACTAATTGATCGGGATGATATGTTAAAGCTTCTTCGTCAAAATCTCCAAAAGGCCCAAGACCGAATGAGGAACCAAGCAAATCTGAAATGAAGAGAACTTGTATTTTAGGTTGGTGATTATGTATTCTTGAAGATTCAACCATATCGCCAAAAGAGTTTGGCTAAACGTCGAAACGAGAAGTTGTCCCCCAGGTTTTTTGGCCCATATCGTATTAAACGAGTAGTTGGACCGGTCGCTTATGAGCTGGAATTACCTCCCGAAGTTATAATCCATCCGGTCTTTCACATCTCAATGCTTAAACCTGCTCATGGTTCTTTTTCTTCTGTCCCAGCTTCCCCATTACCCATCACCAAAGACTGGGAAATTGATTTGCAGCCTAGCTCGGTCATCACTCATTGATGGGTCTATGAAGCTGGCCAACCCATCCTAGAATTGTTGATTTCATGGTGTAACCGTCCGATAGAAGAGTCTACATGGGAAACTTATGATCTAGTGCCTGAGCAATTCCCTGCATTCCGCCTTGAGGACAAGGCGTTTTACCGGGCGGGAAGTAATGATAAGGATCCACCAATTAAGGTTTATTCTAGAAAGAAGAATCAGACAGCTACCAAAATGGGGCAGCTGGACTCCCATTCAATGGGTGATTTCTGTCAATCAATCAAATAAATGTCCTTTCCAGGAAATTAGGGATCTTCCAGAAAATTAGGGACTTAATTTCAGGGTTTGGCTAGTATAAATAACAGGCTAGTTTTGCATTATTGCCATTCAAGGTTTTTGGTTATCTTGTTCTTGTAATTGGAGACTTAGCTCCTCTCGAATCGGGCCACTATCATTTCGTTTCTAATAAAATCTAGCCTCTTTCTATCTCTGTCAATTCTGTTCCTATCATTATCCCTACTTTTAAACATGGACTAATGGAGGATATGTCCTCGTCAAAAGGCTTTAGCGAAGACATGTCGTCATCAAAACGTCCTCACCACACGCCCGTAGCTAATTGCCGAAATTTTTGGTCAAATTTTCTTCTTTTTTTAAAAAAGTCAAAGACTAGAAGTCGATTTTTTTGTCATTTAGCGATTTTTCGCAAACACATCATGTCGCTGCCAAAACCTTCATCGTTCGTTCCACTTTTTCTATAGTAGCGCAAATTTACTGTAAAGTAAACTAGTAAACGAAGAAAAAGAAATGAGCATTCCTCAACAACCCCTAATTATACCATCCAAATACGTCCTTTAACTAGTAAATTGAGCCCTTTCTTATTTCTACCTGAAAAAAGGAGTGCCATGCTTGGCGAAATTGCCAGTCCGTCTAGACTGTCCCGGATATTCAAATGATTGTAACGAATACTGCTCAGAACCCCTTGCCATGACAATTTTCGATAATTGCCGACAATTTCTAAGGAGTATCTGAAATTCTCTGCGTCGTTTTCATCACCCATAAACTGCATGAATGCTATGTAGCATGGAGACGTGTCGAGAAGAAAATACTCAAAGTGATAACAGAATTGCCGTCCATAGCAGTTGTATACCTAAAACAATATGAAAAGAAAATGTTGATAATTTATGACGCAAAGTTAAAGTGTGTTAATGACTTGTGAAAAGATATTGTAACTTACACCTAACATCCTTGTGACATTATCATCTTCATGTGATTGCGTATAATAATGTGTTAATTTGGCCTTATTATGCATGTAACCATTGTGACCATCCTTCAGATGCGTCATGAGTTCTGGAATATTGCCTGTCACTGAACACTGAGAACCAGAGTATGGACAATTATAAGGAACTTTTAATGGTTCCGCTACCTTCTACAAATCCAAACACCTTATGCTACCCATATCGATACGACATATAGGGCAACAACTTTTCACTTGAAATTTACAGATTGAGCATAAAGTGTGGTCATTCGGGCACTATAAGAAACATAGAATTTTATTAGAGGAACAAAACCGGAACACCATTCAAGCATAAAGATCAACCATTATTCAATACGTTGTTTTATAATCTTCATATTGTGAGTAATGTCGAGACTTAAAATAAAGAGATCAACGTAACTGTTGGAAATTTTGGCGTAAAGTTGTTTGAATGAGATATCTATTCTCAAATTAAGGTGTTTAGAACAACAAGTTATGAACATCATTTGCATGAGTCAAACTTGTAACACCAAATTAATTAGTCGGTTAATGGTCATTATAATAATTAACTGGTTAATTATTTGGTTGATGGGTGTTTAAGGTCATTAAACGGATTTAATGCGTGTCATTACACCATATGTTTCAAGTTAGTATTATATATATGCTAACCTTCTTGTAGTTCTAAACATGACTAAGAGATACCAAAAAAATAGAAACACGACATACTATGGTAACTACACACAAACGTGCATTCTCGTTTTCATGCGAGATACACTTCGATGAAAATTTCAGGCATAAGGTCACATCCGGCAGTGCAACGTACTGTTCCGATCGTTGTACCCTGGGAAACGGATGAAAAATAGACGACGAATCCGTTTTAAGGGAAGCGTGTCAAACACGTGCCTCGATCTCGTTCTCAATTCGGTTTGGTCTACTTTTGTTCTTGTTTAATGAAAATCCAGATTCATACTTTAATTTACTAATTTCTGTTTTCTTGTATTGTATTATTGTAATTTCTGATGTGGGTATTTCCCTACAATCTTAAAACGGATTACTTCGCCTTTATTCAATCAGAAAAGGAAAAAAGGTACAATACTTAAAACAGTTTCTAAATACATTACCCGATGACAATACTTGAAACAATTTTAAAACGGTTTTGGCCTGCAATTTGAGAGTAAACTTAACAGCTTTTTGTTGCATTTTGTGTGTTAAAAGTAGGTTGCGTGTTGTCTTCTAGAAATTCTGGACATACCTTTAAAACTGTACTTCAGCATAGACGTTTTGCTTATATTGTCTAACTCTTTGATTTCAGTTCTGTCCGGATTTTCTTGTAACAGTTTCTGTGAGGATATTCTATAAATTTTGTTTAATAATGGGCATGAATGATCTCATTTATGTATTCGTAGTTGCACGGATTTGAATAACGCCCCTCAACATAGTCCCCTGTTTATCCAACTAAAATTTCATTTTAAATTGTGATCCAAAGTTTTAAATCATATCATAAAACATAACGAATATGGTTATCAATCTCCACTCATTCAGATCTAATTATACAATTTTATGTATAAATAGTGTGTATTAGCCAGGGGTTATGTGTTAAAATTTCAAAAACATAATTAGGGGCTAATTTTGTACATTAGTTCAAAGTTGCATGAGATTAGATTATAAGAACAGTCCTAAGCGGATTTCGTTGGATGGTTCGCAACTTTGACGCCCAACATATATACACGAAACTTTAAAAAATCATACATAACCCTTAAAAGTTAAAAATATATCTTGTAGTTGAGCGACTAACCAATCTGGACTACAACTAATTATGATTGGAGGTAAGTTCTTTGTATAACTTAATTCATATGCTCATTTTGAATTTGATGATGCTAGATGTTTGTTTTGTATTTGATGATGCTAGATGTTTTTTTATGATGCTTCAGGCCTCTTTGCATTGTCCTGCTTTGTTGCTTTGTTCTTTGCTGCTTTCTTTGGTGTTGGTTTTTTAGTTTTTGCCTCTGACCCCCTTGTCTTTGTTTGCATTTTCTTTGGTACTTTTACCCATTTTGCTTTTTTGTGTCTATGCTTATGTGCTTGTTTGCTTTTGCTTGTGCCCCTTGCCTCTTTTGCACTTTTTCCTTTCTATGTTCTGTGTTCCCTTACGGTGCTTGCTTATTTATGTTTATGACATTATCTCTAATGTTTTTAGTTGTTTTGTATGCCTTTCTACTTGGTTTGCTTGTTTGTTGTCTTTAGTATTGCCTTTAGGTTCTTTTTTGTGTGTGCGCCTTATCTGCTTTTATGTCCTTGCCTGTTTGCTTTTTTTTTTTTTCTTTTTGTTGTTGTTGTTGTTGTTGTTGTTGTTGTTGTTGTAGTTGTAGTTGTTGTTGTTTGTTTATGCTTTTGCCCCATTGCATCTCTTGCGCTTTCTTTTGCCTTTTGCCCTTGTGTATGTGTTTCTCCGGTGACTTGTGCTTTTGCTTTGACCTTTTCGCTATGTCGTTTATATATGGTTTTTGCTTATGGCTTGTTTGCTTGTTTTCCCATCGTGTGTTCTATGTGTTTCCCTTGTACTTATTTTTGCACATTTCACGATCTTTTTTCTTGAACTTTTGATATGCACAATTACGCACTATTACACTTGTTACACCCCGTGCCCACTTAAACCAAAAATTAAAAACTTTTACGCGAAAACGCTTGACCTTACACGGACATTCTGTTACTCTTTCAACCATTTACAAAAATCCATAAACATTCAGAACTTAAGACTATTTTTAAATGAAACTTGACTCAATTATCTTCAAAACGCCGGGTGGCACGACTTCTAACGATTTACGGATCAAAAGATACGATTTTTAAAAATTTACAAAAAACTTTACCGAGCAGCCCATCCGATTAGATGGCCCTCCATCCGAATCGGATGGAGATTGCTGATCAGTCGAAATCAAATTTTTGCCCCGTTCTTGAAAACCCGATCTCGATATTTTACCAAACTTTCCAGATTTACCTTGTACACTATTAGGCTCATTTTCATACAAAAACATTTACCGTTTGACTCCCCGGAATAGTACCTTACATTATGACGGGTTATGCATAAAACCCATTTTTAACCCATTTACACTCCAATCCACACATACCACTTCATTTTCCCACCAAACTTAACCATTATCGTTACTTTAACATACAAGACATGTTTCATAAACACTTGACCCGTTTACAACCCAAAATGGGTACAAACACACTTAATCCAAACGCCCCTTTAACTTTTACTACAAACACTTAAAACACATTTTGACGCATCGTTAGACCACCAAATCATTAGGACTCCATTATCATACATTTTGACACTTGACTTAACTTTACAAATCAATAAGAGACTAACGGGGGTACAAACTTTATACTTGAGCTCGGTATTCTACCTAAGCTCCTAACAAATACTACCTTCTATCTTCCGCATTAGCCAACCTTAACCCTTAGCCCAAGCTCACCATTTCCATCACACATAAACCTACAAAACATTAAACACTTAACCCGTAAGCACGAATGCTTAGTAAGTAAAACGGATATAATATAACATTATACTTCATTCATACATTACGCATCTTAACCATTAAACCATTAACACATTAACATAACACATACCTTAACCACTCAAGCCTTAACCTTTCTTTCCTTAATCTCTCCTTATCTAACACATCAACTAGCCTTACACTTACTTGCACATAATAACTTCATACAAATCATTCATATACCATAACATATATAAACACATAAACACATAAAGTATGGAAATCACCATAACATCATCTTATAGCCGATTTACTTACCTTAGCTCCAAGCTAAGTTTATCAATAACATCATCATCATCATCTTCATCTTTAATCATCCTCATCATCATCATTACTTCCTAAACCATAACCATCATCAAGGCTTATTAATATAACATCATGATCAAGGGTTAGATAACCCATATAAACTTACCCATTATCTTTTCTACATCATTGTATGATCATACTTTGATCATATGATGAAAACCCATTTCAATCATTAACCCTAACCTCATTAACATCAAGATAAGAAGAATACTTACTTGGGAAACCATTGCTAGGGATGACATATGGGCATTTAACCTTCATCTTCTTCTTCCTAAGCCACTAACCATCTTTTTCCCTCTCTTTTCTTCTCTCTAAATCCGGACCTCAAATACCCCTATCTAAAATAATGGTGGAAAGGTCTAGAGTATCCTGGATATATTTAGTTAAGTGGCATCTTTGGCCACTTGACATAGATAGTCCATCTAGTTCCTTTTATTCTATTTTGGTCACAACTATTCTTATAATACATATTTACAACTTAACAACTTTAGCCCCTTGGATCTATTTCTTTCCATGTGCCACATAATACTTTCCATAACTACATAATACATTCATTGACCATTAATTGACTTCGGGTTTGACTATAACGTCACATTTATTGACAAACCAATCACGTATGACCTTTGGTCCCTTTTTATCTAGGGTGGGATACAAGTACCCGGGAACGGGTCTAACAATTCTACCCCCTTATTTAGATTTCGTCCCCGAAATCTATCATTCTTTACTAACCAAAACCTAGCCACATTATACCTCTCATTCCTAGCACCTTAATTCTTAGTTTATTTAGTGCACTGATCTAAGTGATCTTGCAACTCTATGTATACTATAACACATCTCATGGCCTTAATCCACACTACTTCACACTTACTTCTATAACCATACAACTCTTACTTAGCCTATTACATAATACGAGACATACTCACTACAACTAGTTATCATTTTAATCTGTTCTATTACCACTACATCACGTTTTCACTTGCTTTATTCTCTATTCTCATCCTTTAACTACTTGATACTTGAGAAAACTTATGTTATTTAACTTTACATAAATACGCTTAACTAAAACTTTCACATTCAATCAACACCATTTATCCGTTTCTTTTACGTCTCTACATAAGTCAAACACATTACTAATACTTCCTTATTTATCATAGCCATTTCACTTTTCCTTTAACATTCTTATTATAACGCAAATACTACTTAATCATTCTTTTTACGTTCTCTACACTTACCTCATTTCTTCTACTTCTTTCTTCATGTCCTTTTCACTCTCCTTCATAAGTTTTATAGGAATATTACATGCATTGACTTTATAACATCATACTTTAACATTTGCCGTCACATTACACATGACACTTATCATCAATTAATTCCATTACACATTTTATACCACGCCACAATTGCATACCATAACATTTCTAAGCATCATTACAATTCTTTATTTCCTTCAACTTATACTTAACACTCTAAATATAGGTTCCTCGTAATTCTTCCTAAAAGACGTACTCTAATTTTAACTCTTCTATCTTAGTCCTTACAATCTCTAACTAATTTTAGACTTCCACTTTCTACTTCTCTAACCCTACTTGTGCCATGTCGGCAACACATAAACCCGCTCATTCATGCTTCCTCATTTAAATGGAAAGGCGTCCCAATCGATGTAAATCAAGAAACATAAACTTATGGTTATATATTTCCAACACAACACAAGTACTCCTATTCCCCAATTTAACTTTTATTCTCTCATTCT
Source organism: Artemisia tridentata subsp. tridentata (assembly GCA_021014915.2). Classification (NCBI taxonomy): domain Eukaryota; kingdom Viridiplantae; phylum Streptophyta; class Magnoliopsida; order Asterales; family Asteraceae; genus Artemisia; species Artemisia tridentata. Next base: position 95,438,946 of record CP139507.1, on the reverse strand, counting down.
TTTTATTACATTACCTTTACCCTTCTTAGACTTGGATCCATAACATTATCACATTCATTGTGGGGATATTTTTATGTGCCATGGACGTAGGCAACCCCTTGCCGGTGAAGGCAGTACTTTTCATCCCGAAGGATCTTTAACATTCATCCCGAAGGATTCCTTAACATTCCTTTACTTGGTCATCCCGAGGGATACCACCTTTAACATTCATCCCGAAGGATCATTAACATTCATCCCGAAAGATCATTAACATTTATCACTTTACCACTTTCACATTTTAACATCGGATCCAAGCCATTAACATTTATCATACACACATTATTGATGAGGCGAAAAGTGTACCGCTTTTAAGGGGTCATTTAAGCCTTAAATCGTATTTATTTGATCAAATATTGCCCTAAATCGTTCCTTTTGTCATTTTAGGTACTTTTGAGGAGAAATCTGGAAAAGGAGGCATTTTGGACGTTTTTGGAGCATTAAAGTGAAGAAAACGGCAAAGTCTCAAAAATCGGCTAAAAGTTACTCTTGACGGCGTCAGACTTTACTCTGGACGGCGTCATGCCTTGGCAAGAAAAGTTGGACGTGAAATTTACTCATGACGGGCCAGTGAAAATAGCATGTGAATTCTGACGGCGTCACGCTTTAACTTGATCAAGGGCGTCACGGCTTAAATCCAAAGGGGACGGCGTCACGTTCATGGTTCGACGGCGTCAAGCCTTGATAAGCCAGAATGGATTTTTGAAGAGCTAAAGAGGGACGGCGTCAAGAAGGTCACCCGGGAACCCTAAAAGCGGCGAGGTGACGGCGTCACAATCCATAAGGTGACGCCGTCAGATCCAAAAATTTATATATAGTTTTCTAATTTTTTGTCATTAGGGAGAGCTTAGTGTGTGGAATTTTGGGATAAAACCCTAAGACGATTTTAGCTACTTTTTCAAGGCTTTTTGCCTTGAGATCTTCCATGTTACATTGAAGATAAGTTATCAATTAATCATTCAATATGTCTATGTGTTGTTTGATTTTATCTTATTCTTGTCTTTTGATTAACATGTTAGGCTAAATTTATCTTGTGTTTGCTTAGATCTAATGAAACCTAGCTATTGATTATTGGTTGTTAGTGTGTTATTAGTTGTATTGGATGATTGTTTATCTATGTTAGGCTTAAGAAAACTGGCTAACTTCCTATTCGGTAACTTGCTTGAACGTCTTAAGAAACATGAACCAAATGCGTACTAAAGGTTTTTATGGTTGTATTTAATGCACAAGCGAATTCTAGTGATCCCATGTTAGGAGCTTCCTAGCCGGCTCGACATAGGAGTGAAGTAGGAGCTTGTAGAGTTTGGGGAAGTAAGTACGCCACCCCACGAATGGTATTAAGGAATACACCCGTCATCCACGCAACTAATACACACTAATTAACCGGTAAAAGATAGTTAGGGAGTAAGGAAATCTAAGTAAACACATTTCTCTACACATAAGTTTCTCACCAAACTTTTCATTTTTGTTATTTTATTTTATTGCATTCGTAGTAATTTGGGTTAGTTGACTAGCAACTAATTCCGCCCACTCCTTCAAACCCGAGATTTTACTTGCTTTCATAAAATTATAAAAACATAAAAAAAGAATCTTCCTCAACCCTTAGACCTAATTAGAGTAGCCTTTCATACCTAACGAACACTATTCCCTGTGGAGAACGATCAATCCCCCGTACTTACCACTACACTATACTACATCGGTCAGGTACACTGCCTGGTGGGGTTGTAAGCCTCTTGAGATCCCTCGAGAGGTAAAACCTGTTGTAAGGTTACAAAACCACGCATCAAGTTTTTGGCGCCGCTGCCGGGGAATAGTTATTGTTTAGGTTGAATTTTTATTTCTATTAGGTCTACTCACTAGATTCCTTTCTAGTGAGATTTTTATTTTATTTTTCTAGGTTTTCTTTAGTCTATCTTATTTCTTTGTACTTTTGTTTGTGATACCTTCCACTTACCGCATGAGTAACATTGGTCATTTGATCCCTGTTATTCGTGTTTTTCGCCGTGCAAATTTTCAACTACCCGTTCCCGCCCCCATAGTAGCGAACAACAACCTTTCACCCGACCACCACTTTGGTAACAATTCTGAGATGGAGGAGTCTGACCATGAGAATGACTATGTTAGTCCATTTTGCTACTCAGACTCCGATGAGGATATCGGTAATGGAGAAGTAGTTAACGAGGAATGGGGAAAAGAGGAAATTGATCCCTTTAAGTATGTTGACCCTAGGACTAAGATCGATAAGGATAGCCTCTTTAACATGCAATTCCCGTGTAAAATTGGTTATCATGATTTTTATGCTTATCTTAACTCATCTTTGCCTATGAACATTATCTCTCGCGCTAATTATAATAAAATCATGGAAGATGAGCTTGAATATTAAGGAGATAACATTGTTGCTAGGATTAAGCCACTACACGTGTTCGTAGGAAGTTTTGTGTATTTGGTGGATTTTATGGTTATGGAGAATTTAGGAGAATTTATCGATGACAAATTAACCCAAGTCATTTTTGGAGAACCCTTCAAAAGGTTGACCAACCTTGACGAAAAACTTGTGGACGGGTTAATTACATTCTCGGATGGGGATGAAGATTTTGTCTATCAAATGCCCCGAGCACATCCTAGGTTTAAGAACTACCCCATTGAATCTTGCAATAGAATTATGCCTATCGACTTGTTAAGTGAGAATGATAAGAGGAAGGGGCTCAAATATCCACATGAGAAAAATAAGAGATATTATCATGGATGTTTGGAGCTGAATGATGAATACAAGAGAGATGAGGCAACAATTAGATGGCTCACACTCGGATACGTGAGCATAAGCGACACTAGATGAGCCTTACTTTGAGTCTAGCTACAAGACTCGTTAATAAAGAAAAGCGCTTCTTGGGAGGCAACCCAAGCTTTATTTGTTTTATTTGCTTTGTGTGTTTATTTATTTGTTTGTTTGTTTTTATTTGTTTCCGTATGTGTGTTTAATTTTTATTATTATTGATTCATGTTCAAAACTAATTTGTGAAAATGCTTTATTTTGTTTTTAACTTCGTCTTAACTACATATAAAGGTATTTTGCAAAAGATAAGTGTAAGGGAAATCTAAATCGGTTTATTAGAACACAAATTAACATGAATCGTAATAATAATAAATTAGCATACATATTAGTATTTGTTTGAGTCAAATGCTTGTATCGAGTCATAATGATGTTTTGCAGGATTTCCAGGAAGTAAGGTAAAGGTTTTTCCAGAAATTTTCCGGAAACTTAAAATGAAAATTTTTGTCAGGTCATTTCTGACGGCGTCAGGGGTTATAACCTGACGGCGTCAGATTTAATTTCCAGAAATTTTTGAAAGTTTTGTTTTCATAAAAAGTTTTTATTAAATCTCCAACTTATAATCTCCAGGAATCTGCAAAATTATCAGTCCACAAGCATTATATCCTTATATATAGATTTTTCCCGCCGATGTTATGCAGGTTTTCGTGTTTGTTTTCTCAGGTTTAACAGGTTATTTTGGACAAGGAGATGTTTATGGAATCAAGCTTATGGCGATGCATTAGTCATGGAGCTTCAACATTCTCTTTGGAGGAAGATTTAACCGTGTAATTTCATTATCCACCGAGCGAATCAGGGGAGTATTTGATTTCATTCTTTTACTTTATGCTTTTACATCTTGTTATTTGAACATTGGGGACAATGTTCATCTTAAGTGTAAGGGAGGGTAAAAGTACGATTTTAGAGAATGCTATTGCGCTTGATTTTTGTTTGTTTAATAGTAGATGTGTAATAAAACTGAGAGAAATACTTGTTAAGGTAATTTTAGTGCCAAATTTAAAATTTTTTACAACATATAGGAGTGAAACTTTGATCTTAATGAGCGTCTCACGGATAGGAGTTATATAACTAGCACAAAAACCGTACCACTAAAAAATTTTCCACCCCAAATATGTGAGGTTCGCCCCTAGAATTGGTAGGAAAAGCATTTATGCTATGATGTGTGTACCGGTAGCACTTAGATTCTAGAACTTGCGTTAGGACCATTCCGAGGCCACAAGTGAGACTACATTCGTGTAGTTAGATTTACTACATGATAAGAGGCATTAGGATTAACCCATTGTTTTACACCTGTGTTTTTGTTATAATTACATTGGCTACATTGGTCAAGTAATTCTCCCACACCCTTTGCGTTGTACTCATTTTTAGTACACGATACCCCTAGTACACCCCTCAGAGCCTATCTTTTCGTTTCGACCTTTAAGCATTTTACTTAAAGGAAGAATTTGTTACACCCCACTAAAATATACACCCAAATCGCCTTAGCCTACCTTGTATGCACTCATTTTTAGTGCATTATTGTGACAACATTTGTTTAAACCCAAGTTAATTATCTAGTTGATTACATGGTTGCTAAGTCGAGTCATATCCTTGTACATATTGTTTTGGGACGATTGGGACTCATGGGTAAAGTACTAGTGTAATGGAGTAATGGGGAAGATCATCATTTATTACCCCCATATGTGCTAAATATTTTAAAAGTACTCAAAGTTTTTCAATTATCTTAATTCGAGTCATTAGAATAGTTATTTGTAAAGTTATGTAAAAGTTCAAGTGTAAGGGGAATGCAACGCCCCTATGATGTATTATTTTGGATGGTAGGGTAAAAGTGTATGCAAAAAAAAAAAAAAAAAAAAAAAAAAAAAAAAAAACACAAAAAAATGAGAAAATGAAAAATAGAAAAAACATACGGACTACCATCCCGTTTCATTTTATGTTTGTCTTATATTTTTGTTATTTTGTTATTTCGTTTCTAGCTTAAGATCGAGTCGAGTCTTGGCTTAGCAACATTGTATAGTACATGTAATTGATCAAGATTTTTAACTCGCCACCAGTAAAATATCCTTTATCCAACCAAACCGTGTTTTCCTTTTCCCTACACCTAACGTTATAACCCATTTGAAAGCCCTCTTTGATAGTTTATCTTTGGTGCTTACGCCTAGTGGAGGAGGTTTTCGATCCTTTCCCAAGCCTATGGTAATCTATTTGCTATGACAGGTAGTGAGAGATATTATCCGTTTTCATTTATGAGATTTATTTTGATGACACTTGAGAGATGTGAGTATCTAAACACTACTTGTGAGGTGCTAGTTTATAATCTCCGTGCTTATTATGATTGAAGTGGAACGATTATTTGTTGTAATAACTTTTATATTAGCATTAAATGACCCCTAACTTGTATTTTAATTAGAATAAAAGCACATTTGCTTGAGGACAAGCAAATCTCAAGTGTAAGGGTATTTGATGAGGCGAAAAGTGTACCGCTTTTAAGGGGTCATTTAAGCCTTAAATCGTATTTATTTGATCAAATATTGCCCTAAATCGTTCCTTTTGTCATTTTAGGTACTTTTGAGGAGAAATCTGGAAAAGGAGGCATTTTGGACGTTTTTGGAGCATTAAAGTGAAGAAAACGGCAAAGTCTCAAAAATCGGCTAAAAGTTACTCTTGACGGCGTCAGACTTTACTCTGGACGGCGTCATGCCTTGGCAAGAAAAGTTGGACGTGAAATTTACTCATGACGGGCCAGTGAAAATAGCATGTGAATTCTGACGGCGTCACGCTTTAACTTGATCAAGGGCGTCACGGCTTAAATCCAAAGGGGACGGCGTCACGTTCATGGTTCGACGGCGTCAAGCCTTGATAAGCCAGAATGGATTTTTGAAGAGCTAAAGAGGGACGGCGTCAAGAAGGTCACCCGGGAACCCTAAAAGCGGCGAGGTGACGGCGTCACAATCCATAAGGTGACGCCGTCAGATCCAAAAATTTATATATAGTTTTCTAATTTTTTGTCATTAGGGAGAGCTTAGTGTGTGGAATTTTGGGATAAAACCCTAAGACGATTTTAGCTACTTTTTCAAGGCTTTTTGCCTTGAGATCTTCCATGTTACATTGAAGATAAGTTATCAATTAATCATTCAATATGTCTATGTGTTGTTTGATTTTATCTTATTCTTGTCTTTTGATTAACATGTTAGGCTAAATTTATCTTGTGTTTGCTTAGATCTAATGAAACCTAGCTATTGATTATTGGTTGTTAGTGTGTTATTAGTTGTATTGGATGATTGTTTATCTATGTTAGGCTTAAGAAAACTGGCTAACTTCCTATTCGGTAACTTGCTTGAACGTCTTAAGAAACATGAACCAAATGCGTACTAAAGGTTTTTATGGTTGTATTTAATGCACAAGCGAATTCTAGTGATCCCATGTTAGGAGCTTCCTAGCCGGCTCGACATAGGAGTGAAGTAGGAGCTTGTAGAGTTTGGGGAAGTAAGTACGCCACCCCACGAATGGTATTAAGGAATACACCCGTCATCCACGCAACTAATACACACTAATTAACCGGTAAAAGATAGTTAGGGAGTAAGGAAATCTAAGTAAACACATTTCTCTACACATAAGTTTCTCACCAAACTTTTCATTTTTGTTATTTTATTTTATTGCATTCGTAGTAATTTGGGTTAGTTGACTAGCAACTAATTCCGCCCACTCCTTCAAACCCGAGATTTTACTTGCTTTCATAAAATTATAAAAACATAAAAAAAGAATCTTCCTCAACCCTTAGACCTAATTAGAGTAGCCTTTCATACCTAACGAACACTATTCCCTGTGGAGAACGATCAATCCCCCGTACTTACCACTACACTATACTACATCGGTCAGGTACACTGCCTGGTGGGGTTGTAAGCCTCTTGAGATCCCTCGAGAGGTAAAACCTGTTGTAAGGTTACAAAACCACGCATCAATTATCTCATCCATTTTATTTAGTGAAGGCAAACTCATAGAGCATATGAACCTGCTTATTAAAATTACTCATTTCTATGTGTCTATCATCTTACATTCTAAATCCGCATTAATCATTTTCACCCTTTTACTTTTACCCTTTTGTCTACTCGACTCTTTCCACTTTTAAACCTTGCATAGGTTAATTTTCATTCATTCATTCATTAGCATCATTTATTCTTCTTACACAATTTACGTCGTTTACAAATTCTTATCTCGTTTAAATTTCATATCACATCCTTTCACTTAACTCATCACATTTTATTATTTAACATTTGCATCATAATAATCACCGCTAATGGGGCACATTAGCCGTGATATAATAATTTCCGAACAACACTTTAACCTCGTGCATACTCATCTCATTCTCTCTTACATTCTTAACTCATCGCATTCTTATTCTCACACTTTATCTCATTTCTTTAATCGTTTATGTATTTAAGCAATACCATTCTATCTCATCTTTTACGCATATACCTTTCATAGATCATTAACTATAACACACTCATTAGCGTCACCTTTCTTCACACAAATTCTATATCATCAACATAAGTTCGTTACGTTTACCACACAATATCTCATTACATTCTTGCCCACATACTTAACTCGTCTCATTCAATCGTTAGCGTTTAAACCATCCCGTTTATCTCGTCATTACCTTTCTAACACACCTTACTTTAATCCTAAACATTTCACATCATATTACACAATCAAGGCACTCATTTAATCTTGCTTTCATCATAGCCTACCATAACATCATTGTCATTATTATACATACGTGTACATACTCAATCCTCTTACCTACTCATCTCATTCTCATTTACATTCTTAACATATTGCATTTAACTTTTAGCATTCAAACTTTTTCATTTAATTTCCATCCTTTATATACCAACACACTTTATCGCAACTCCACATTCACACTTAAACTTCAAGTACTTTACCTTACCGTTACCCCGTCTCTATACCATTTTCAACATTAGTCTTTAGTCACTAATTATAATGAGACCATATATTGGTCACATTTCATGCCATCCTTTCTTAACCTCATTCTTTAACCTTCAAGTCATTTAACACTTAATCATTTATTCGTTAGTTTCATCTTGTCTTTTCACGCCATTACGATTCACACTTAAAGCGTCATTACTTAATCTTTTTTTTTTTATTATATATAATTTTTTGTCAACAAACCCTTAACAATTAGCGTATTAATTCCATCTTATCATTACACATTATATTTTAGCACACTTTTCATCACCATGTTCCATTATTAAGCGTCAATACCTTAAGTTACTTATTAACCCATCTCTAATACCATTTAGCATCTCTATTTACATCTTGCTATTGTCATTCTTTTATAACACACAATCTCGTATCATTTATCATTACGTTGGTCCATTTACTTACACATCTATAGTCTATTCATGCACTTATTCTTCTGTTCGTCAACAACTCACTACGTGTCATTACTAATCATTCGATTCTAATTTACTAATTCCATGTTCACTAATCTTTCATTATTCGAGCATTTCTTAGACTAACATTTTTCCGTTTTCTTTCCTCCTTGCCTTGCACATTTTAATTACTCAACTATCACCTTTCATTACTTTGACACCATCTTAGTAATACTCATCTTTTTCATACCTTCGTACATATGGATATACACATTATATTTCATCTGAGTTGTCACATTACGCTTATCGTTTTCTTGTCAACTTCACGTTATCCTCTTACTCTATTTTACACATGTTTATTCTTTTAATGTTGACTATTTCAATCCCGATTGACTCACCTTAATCTTGACATGGCTTAACCCAATCATTAAACATGAATTATTTTCTAGACCATATATTGGTCTTACGTTGTAATCTAAAACTCATTCATTTACCCAGCTTCTAACACTTCATTTCACGACAAGAATTCTAGTCGTGACTCATCTAATTCAGGTTCCTTTGCAGTTTTACTTTTTCAACTTATTCTATACATCACATTGTATCACGCATTCATAATCACCTTGCCTATGACACAATAACACCTTACACATAACAATAAACACATTAGTACATATTTAATCTCATTCATACTTTAAGTCCACATTCGATCATTCTTTCCATAAAAGATAAACGCCATTCAACACTTATACTTTATTAATCTATTCTCAAATTATGATTTAAAACATTTGAACACATCTATGAAATACCATTTGTCTATTTTCATTGAGATAACTACTTCTTTACTTTACCACTCTATACCATAGCTACTTTATGTAACATTCATTACTCATACATTTCCTTAATATCTTCAATTACTCATTTCGACAATTCGCTTTACTCAAACATCTAAATCCTCGCCACGAACACATCCTCATATAACATCTCATGTCCATCTATAACTCCTCACTATTACGACATTCTATTTTCATCTTTCTATAACAAGCATACCACTTATCCTTTCTATACACATCTCCATATTACTTCTATAATGCACATTCATATAATCATATAATAATTACCGACAAAACCCGAGGTGCACGGTAATCCTATCACTTACACATCAAGTCTTTCACAACATATATCACATAAAACACATTCATAAATTCTCATCATTAAACTCATATAGCAATCACATAATCCATTTCATAACTCAACATTCACATCCTATAACTTACCCAATATTTGCCCGCATTACTTAAACTTAAGCTCAACGCGTCTACGAGTGGTTTAAGTCTAGGCAATCCTAAAGAAAACCTAATTCACTTAAACCGAAGCTCTGATACCAAGTTGTTACACCCCGTGCCCACTTAGACCAAAAATTAAAAACTTTTACACGGAAACGCTTGACCTTACACGGATATTCTGTTACTCTTTTGACCATTTACAAAAATCCATAAACATTCAAAACTTAAGACTATTTTTAAATGAAACTTGACTCAATTACCTTCAAAACGCCGGGTGGCACGACCTCTAACGACTTACGGATCAAAAGATACGATTTTTCAAAGTTTACAAAAAACTTTACCGAGCAGCCCATCCGATCGGATGGCCCTCCATCCGAATCGGATGGAGACTGCTGATCAGTCGAAATCACATTTTTGCCCCGTTCTTGAAAACCCGATCTCGATATTTTACCAAACTTTTCAGGTTTACCTTTTACACTATTGGGCTCATGTTCATACAAAAACATTTACTGTTTGACTCCCCGGAATAGTACCTTACATTATGACAGGTTATGCATAAAACCCATTTTTAACCCATTTACACTCCAATCCACACATACCACTTCATTTTCCCACCAAACTTAACCATTATCATTACTTTAACATACAATACATGTTTCATAAACACTTGACCCGTTTACAACCCAAAATGGGTACAAACACACTTAATCCAAACGCCCCTTTAACTTTCACTACAAACACTTAAAACACATTTTAACGCATCGTTAGACCACCAAATCATTAGGACTCCATTATCATACATTTTGACACTTGACTTAACTTTACAAATCAATAAGAGACTAACGGGGGTACAAACTTTATACTTGAGCTCGGTATTCTACCTAAGCTCCTAACACATAATACCTTCTATCTTCTGCAATAGCCAACCTTAACCCTTAGCCCAAGCTCACCATTTCCATCACACATAATGTAAAACCCAAGATTTTTGAATATGTAAAATGACCAAAATACCCTCTACATTTTTAAAATTTAAGAATATATAAAATCATACCAGTAATATTATTTGAACCTAACCTAAAGTAATTAAAAACCTTAAGTTACCAAATAAATTTAGCTAACAATAAACTTTACATTATAAGTAAAATTCAAAAAAAAAAAAAAAAAAAAAACATAAATGTTCCCTAATTCAAATTTTCGGCTAGATCAATTAAAAGAGATAATCATACATTAAATTTTGATTGATCCCAATCCCAAAATTATAGGCCCATTCCTTGTTTAAGCCTCATCAAATATACGGTTCTATTTTACCCCCATATACTGATCATAATTTCCCTCACTTAGCAAACCCTAAAATCCCTACAATCAACAAACTCGACTGCTACTCTTCTTCTTTTCATTCTTGTCGATTCACAGCAGCAAAAAGGAGTTTATTGTGGCCTTTTCTTTGGTGGTTCCATCGTGGTGCTGCAGCAGTTCAAAGTGGTACTTGATCGTGGGTTTTGGCAGTCCATTCGAAGGTGTAGCTAAGGGTTTTCGGCTGGGAAAAAGTGTGGTGTTCGATCCTTGTTATTCTTGCTTCTCCTTTGACCACGCTACAAGGGTAATTGTATCATCCTTGTTCAATTCAATCTCATTCGTTTGATTCTTGTTTTGTGTCATTGATGTTCTTGTCATTTTTAATACTCATAAGATAATAGAAGAAGTCACATAAAATGATAGCTAGTCTACATGAAATAACAACTCTAAAAACCCTAATATAATCGACCTATGTAAATTATTATTGATTCGATTGTTTCGAACATGTTAAAAACCACTTAAGAGTCGACCTATATCTATTTTATATCATACATAATTGATTTGTAACAATATATAAGTCTCGGGGATGAAAAACCTAAATAGATCTCATAAAATTATTAACTCAGTTTCTGTCCAGGAAAATTAAGTCGAATTGATTGGGTTGGATTTTGATGATGGTAACATATTTTTAGGTGTTTCTTGGGTCTAAAACTAATTTTAAGAAAAGAGCTTTCTGGATATATAAGCCTCGTAATTTTTAGAGGTCGGAAAGATATACTTTTTGATTTTACAATTCATGTGTCAAAACTGAATTCGGATGTCTGGAAAATTAGTCTGTGTTTACGATTTTTAGTTTTCAAACCATGTCGAATTAGAGGATAAAAATTGGTGGGATTATTACTGGAATTTTTGTAGATTTTTATGAATTATTTTTATGGGGTAAAGAAATACAAAATTTTCGTATGTAAAATCTGATCAGAAATCTAGATGAGTTAATTTGTTGGAATTTTAAACCATAGTCACACTAGTTAATAAATTCTGGGAAAATTCGTGTGAGTTACTAAGACATTGAAGTACCTTTGAGAATTTTTGTGGATTTTATTTCTGAGTCCTAATGTGATTCATAAATTCGTCAAAATGAGGTCTGTTCAAGGTTAAAATCTGAGAAAAGTTCAAAAGACTTAAAAAGGGTTATGTGTATAATATTTAACTTAAGGGTTGAAATTGTCATTTTCTAAACTAATGGACTAAACATGTGAAACCATATAAATTTTTGATAATTACATTTTATACCCTAATCTTACAATATTTGCATAATAAACCCTAAAACTTGTGAACCTACTATATTAACCTTAAACTTATGTAAATGTCATTATGAACCCTAGACTATTAATATTGTCATATTTGATACTTTAAACTTATTAAATGATAACCTTGAATATTTCTTAATATGGAAACCTTCTAAATATGGAAACTTACTAATTCGGGAACCTGCTAAAAAAAGAAAGTTACTAAAAATGGAAAGCCGGTTAAAATAAGTAATCTGATTTAAAATAAGTTATTAATAAGACGATCATGAATTCGTGTAGATTCGCTGAAGATGGAGTTTGCTTCCGATTCTTATGTTTCTAGTTGTGTGTTCACTTGCGGTCTAAGGTACAGATATTCTACCCTTTTTCAGTAAGGGTGCTCTCATTCTCATGACTTCTTGATCTTGATTCGTTATAAGATTTCCTTAAGCCATTGCTATGATCCCCTGTACTTTGATTCATTCGTTTGATACACTTCGTTAGTATGAAGATTCATTTGACATTCGTTCATTATGATCCTTGTGATATAATTCGTTCGTTACCCTGTGATATGAGCATTCGAATCCCTTGATACTTTGAAGGTTCATTTGATTTTGGTAACTAGATGTGAAAACCTTTCTTAATTATATCATGGAAATGTTTTGAGGAAAAACGATTTTAAAATGATGTTTATGAACGATGCGATACCACTTTTATATGGGATTTTACTAAACTTTTATGAAAACTATTTTTAAAAGCTACCTTTATGAAAACCGTTATTAAAGATCATTTTTATGAAAATTATTTGGTAAAGATTTCTTTAAATAAACCAATTGATTATGAACATTCGATTATGAACCTTTGACTATGCTTCTTGATGACTTAGACATTTGACCTTGATAGGATAGACCATTAGAACCCTTCAGTTGATACCCGAGCCAAAATTTGTTTCCTAGCCATGAAGGTAACATGGCCGTGTCATTGATGCACCAATGGCATGACTCTAGTGTGGTCGAGTGATGTTACACACCGTCCCTTTTTGTTATTTATTATGAGCTCAATTATTATATATATATATATATATATATATATATATATATATATATATATATATTTGGCCACTAATTTGTTTGCAGGGGCGTATGGATGCATCCTAGATTTGATTTGTTTTGGGCTCGTGGTAAATTACTAACCTTTTCTTACTCCTGATATCCATTCATGTATACCTTATGTTTTCCCCAACGCACCATATTTTATTCTTGTTCCTTATCTTTTGTTTTCGTTTATACATATCTGTTCACTGGGCTTTTTAAGCTCAGCCGCATTTCTTTTCCTGCGACAGGTTTTAGTTGGAAGCTGGGTTATGAGTGGATAGTACTTGGGACTTAGAAGACTTTACTTTCATAGCTATTCTGGATTAGAGATGACTAGAAGTAATTACAATTGTAGACTTAGAATTTATTATTGATTTCCCTTTTATAACCTTGTATTTTCAGATTTTTTTTCTTCTTTGTAACATTTGAAATTCATTTTGTATTATTTAGTCATATGCTTGTGTTTGCTTTGATATGTCACAATAACGTAATACTTCTACCCTTACCGGGTTGGGGTGTTACACATAAACCTACAAAACATTAAACACTTAACTCGTAAGCACGAATGCTTAGTAAGTAAAACGGATATAATATAACATTATACTTCATTCATACATTACGCATCTTAACCATTAAACCATTAACACATTAATATAACACATACCTTAACCACTCAAGCCTTAACCTTTCTTTCCTTAATCTCTCCTTATCTAACACATCAACTAGCCTTACACTTACTTTCACATAATAACTTCATACAAATCATTCATATACCATAACATATATAAACACATAAAGTATGGAAATCACCATAACATCATCTTATAGCAGGTTTACTTACCTTAGCTCCAAGCTAAGTTTATCAATAACATCATCATCATCATCTTCATCTTTAATCATCCTCATCATCATCATTACTTCCTAAACCATAATCATCATCAAGGCTTATTAACACAACATCGTGATCAAGGGTTAGATAACCCATCTAAACTTACCCATTATCTTTTCTACATCATCATATGATCATACTTTGATCATATGATGAAAACCCATTTCAATCATTAACCCTAACCTCATTAACATCAAGATAAGAAGAATAATTACTTGAGAAACCATTGCTAGGAATGACATATGGGCATTTAACCTTCATCTTCTTCTTCCTAAGCCACTAACCATCTTTTTCCCTCTCTTTTCTTCTCTCTAAATCCGGACCTCAAATACCCCTATCTAAAATAATGGTGGAAAGGTCTAGAGTATCCTGAATATATTTAGTTAGGTGGCATCTTTGGCCACTTGTCATAGATAGTCCCTCTAGTTCCTTTTATTCTATTTTGGTCACAACTATTCTTATAATACATATTTACAACTTAACAACTTTAGCCCCTTGGATCTATTTCTTTTCATGTGCCACATAATACTTTTCATAACTACACAATACATTCATTGACCATTAATTGACTTCGGGTTTGACTATAACGTTACATTTATTGACTAACCAATCACGTATGACCTTTGGTCTCTTTTTATCTAGGGTGGGGTACAAGTACCCGGGAACGGGTCTAACAACACTGGTCGGAGATCTTTCTAGAAGCGGTCTTTCTACTATCAGGTTTATCCTGGTGGTAGGGGTAGGATCTGTTTACATCTTACCTACCCCTTACCTTGCTCCGACGAGATTCATTTTTGTTGTTGTTGTTGTTGTTGTTCTTAGAATAGTCTATGGATGCGATTTAGATTCGACACTGGATAAAAACAAATCAGAGATTGAGGGTATTTGTGATTGCTTGTTGTTTTCGCTAATGCTTTTTACAAAAAAGTTCATATAAGCTGCTTAAAATAAATATAAAACTCTGAAAATATTATTCGATTTTCCTTATTTTGTAAACAATGCAATGCTCGAATTAAACTTCCTTATACGGTAGAACTTTTCAATCAAGTCATTTAAAAGGGTGTTTTTCATTACTTATTTTTCTCCTCTATTTTTATTTATTTATTTATTTATTTTTATTTTTTTGTAAGGCTTCTCCATACGCTTCTTAATAAAAAAAAAGAAGAAATAAACTGCTTAATCTAAGAATAACGAGCATGGAAGGCCGCGCGTTGCAGCGGGTTGTTTAGATAGTTGTTTTTTGTTGTACGATGTGTGTTTTACGTTTTGTAAGTTCACAATTATTTCGTAATGTATTTAATAGATTTTTTTATTTTTATTATTTTTATTTATTTTATTTTTTTTTTTATTTTTTTGTTATTTCTATTTTTAATCATGTTTTGCGGTGGGGTGTTTACATAGTTGTTTTTTGTTGTACGATGTGGTTTGTCATTGAATTCATATAATCATTACATGTTAAGTTCTTGAAATTTTTTATAAAAAAATATATTTTTTTGAATTTTTTTTTATAACTTTTTTTTTTCGAAATTTTTTTTATAAGATTTTTTTTTCTTAAAGTTTTTTGAAAATGTTTTTTTCGACAATATTTTTTCAAAAACTTTATTTTTCAGAATTTTATTTTTTCGAAATTATGTTTTAGAAAATAAATTTTAGAAAAAAGATTTTCGAAAAAAAAAAATTGAAAAAGATTTTTTTTTCCTGCTATTACAAAATTGCCGCGGGAATGTGGTGCTAAGTCTTGTTTGAAAGTTAGTTATTATGGACTAAATTTTAAAAAGATTGATAAACCAAAGGAATTAAAAAAATTAAAAGCCTAAATTTACACACATCAAACTAACATACAACCCTAAAAAATTACGGGTTAATTACCAAAATAGTAATTGAAAAAAACTTTTTTCAAAAAGTGGTATGAAAATAATGATTTTTCCCAAAAGAGTCATGTGCGAATGTGCGAACGTGCGACTCCATCCAATGTGTGACACGTGTCCAGTATTTTAATATTAAAGTACATTTTGTAGGTGGGGTAGGTGAGAGTTTGACTTTGAGTTTTTGCTTAAATGACTAATATACCCTTCTCTTAAATGACTCGTTATCATTTCTATTTCTTTAAACAAATCAGATCTAAAACTCAGATCTAAAATTGAAGCTCCATCTATATCTTCTCTCAAACTCAAATTTAAAAAATCTCATCACGCAAATAATTATCATCAATCAATCTCATCTCCTTTATCATAACTTCATTAATCCGAATCAAACACAAACATAACTTGAATATCCATTTGTGGGGAATCTAAACATTGCTTCGATAGATTCTTACTCGTTTAATGTTTTACTTAGTTATGGAAAGAGGCATAAATGTTTCTATTGGTTCGAGTAAATTTTGTTAAAAAAGTAAACTTTTTTTTATGAACCTTCCTTCACGGAGGAGAAATGGATCTAGCTTTTATATCTTTACTTACACCTTTTGCATTGCGTCAGATTGTTTATGCTTAGATTCTACCGCCTTTTTATTTGCAGGTTAAATTAATGAGATTTACATCTATTACGAGATTTTAATTTATAAATAACTTTTCACCAACATTGTATCGCATTCAACGTACCTATTTGTATTTGTTTATAATCGGATTTGATTGTTATTTATCAATCGGATTTATTTATTGGTTATGGTAGTTAACGGGTTTTGTTGTGGTGGTGATGAAGAGAGGAAGAAGAAAAGAGATGATGTGGTAGGTGGGGTGAAAGAATCAGGGAAAAAAATATGACTCGCACATTCGCACATAACCTTTTTGGGAATGTGCGAATGTGGTAGTTAATGGGTTTTGTTGTGGTGGTGATGAAGAGAGGAAGAAGAAAAGAGATGATGTGGTAGGTGGGGTGAAAGAATCAGGGAAAAAAATATGACTCGCACATTCGCACATGACCTTTTTGGGAATGTGCGAATATGCGAATGTGCAAATGTGCGAATGTGCGACTCCATTAGATGTTAATGAGCCTTTTCTGTGATCTATGCAATCTTTTTTTGCTATAAAGAAAATTCTAAGTCTTCAAACCGATACTTATATTGAACATTCGCACATTCGCACATGACCTTTTTTAGAATGTGCAAATGTGCGAATGTGCGACTCCATATGCATTATAGTTTAGACGTGAAAAAAGCGGTGCATGCATCCAAACACGTAGGTGTATTTTATCTGTAAAAATTTTTGATAAATATTTTTGTTTGACTTGCTGAGTTGGCTACTGATTTGCTATGTTCATGTGGACATCAACATCCTGATATAACAAACAGTTCATTTAGAAAAGGTATTTACTTTTGTTATTTGATTTTTATTTGTGAACTTGATGTCTACTTGAGATTTATTTGTGTAATTTTCTCTGTATTATGCAGTTAAGAGTATCACAATTATGTCGTGGATAACGGTCATACCATATCTTCTACCAGATTTGTGTTGGGGCTCCATCGTCTCTTAAAGGTTTCTTGCTCATGATTTTGACTCTATGGTTGATAACATTACTTAAATGTATATGGGTTCATGGTCAAAACATGAAATTTTGAGTTGGGGTAAAAGGTTGAATTGGGATTTGTGGTTGACCTAAAACACTTTTTTCCAAAATTTTATTGTTTTTGTCATGACAAAAAATTTATATTATTTCAATTTTATTCTTCTAATAAAATGATTAGGAGGCTACATGCATTAAACATACAATTCGGACAACTTTTAACAAGTTTGCATCTTTTTCATGTTATTTTTTTTGTATTTTACCTATTTGACCTGTTATAGAAAAGAACATCGCCCAAATTGAACCACTCATTAGTAAGTGATCAAAATTATCATTTCTACTTAACTACATTATTCTCACAACTTCTGTTTTTCTTTTTTCCATTTATAGATGTATTGAATTTGAAAATGGCAAGCGAGTACAAGTTTCTCAATCAGAGTGGGTGCTTAAAAATTAACGGTGTTGATGATGCCCACAACTTTATAATGCTAACGGTAACTTTAAGAGTATTTGCATGCCTCATGCGCCAATATTATCAGTTGAACGAGAAACGTGATAATTTAACCTACTATATATGTTTTTGAGCAGGAAGCCCTTGATGCTCTTGGATTTTCCTATCAAAACCAAGAGGATATCTTTGAATTGCTTGCTGCAATCTTATGGCTTGGGAATATTTCATTTGCAGTAATTGAAGAAGAAGAACATGTCAAGGTTAAGGTTGATGAAAGTGAACGAAGAAAGGAAGAGGTGAAGTGGTGAGAATGATGTTGAATGTGAAGAGATTCGAAATCGGTTTCGGTAATACTATGTATTATAACATATGAAGAAGAAAATTTTGCATGGAATGTTTAATAGAGTTAGTTCTAAATTATTAATGGAAACAATGCAAATACGGTCAACTTTACAAGGAAAGTCAATAGCAGTATCTCATCTCATTGTATTAGGCATAAAAAATATCTTACTAGCGTAAATTGAGAAACAATGGTCAATTTATGTGACCAGTTATGGAAGCAATGTGAATGGTCTATGTACTCTAGATTCATTTTTTTCTATTTAGCAGTTATTTATTGAATTTATAATCTACGTGAAAATTTGTTTTGTTCAACACATCACATATACTCTTGCAAAGAGTTTGAAGAATGTTTAAATTGTAAGCATATTTTAGTGAAGCATCACTCAAACCTTTCATTGTATATTTATTGTTCGAAATTTAGAGGTATAGCTCTCATTTGTACCAAGAATTCAATATTTTAGATACTTTATAGTAAAGACGTGTATTGTTTTGGGAGAAGTTTGTAGTATGTATAATAATTAGTCGTCCGTTTTTCCTGCGACGCAGTAGGCCATTTGTTTTTAAATGATGGTGACAGTTGCGTGTTCGTTTTCCGGCATAGTATAGTGTTTTCTAGATTGTAATAGTGAAAGGATATTATTTCATGTTAATATGTATTAAACTAAAACAAACTGAAACATATGAATGGTCTTGGTCTAATGATGAAGGGATATTTGCTTATTGTGCAAGTATTTTGTGGTTGTTGAGTATTGTAGTCGCATGCTATAAAAAGATTGGTCATAAAATGTGGTATCTATCTATCTATCGATTATATATAAAGATTCAATAGCTAAATTTAATGTGCAAGAGTATTTGTGCACAAATACATGTACGGTACAAACATGACATTGCACACCAAATGAAGTGAAAATAATGAAAATTCATCTATCCGAGTAATGAGTCCAAATATGAAAGGGTAACCATTAATATAAGAAAACCAATAGATTATAACTGTTGGGTCATGTATAACCCAAGAATGCTTCAAACATGATTTGGACACAAATTAACTAAGTGTTAACTTAAACCGAGAACAATTCAAGTCACTGAGAGAACAGCCTCTCAGTGAGTCATCTTCAGGATGCTTAAGGCGAATTCAAGAAGAAGGATTCACTACTCAGGAAGGCGGTACTCCCTGAGTAGGACTTAAGCCAAAGAAGAAGATGATGGATTCAGTGAGTGTTGGACAAGAACTCACTGAACCCCAGTCTCCTCAACCAACAAAGTGATTGAAGGACTGAGGAACCAACGCCTGAAGAAAAGGCGGGAACAATAGGGAAAAGATCTGAGAAGATATTAGTGTAAGCCCAACACTCTTCTCTTGTCAGATCCAACCTTCCCTATTGCGGCTAAAAGTCATGGAGTGTCAGCCAACAACTCCCAAAGTCTTCTTAGCCCTTTCTTATTGGTTCTTGGAAATGACAATTACTATTTGTAATTGTCAGACACGCAATCTCAACAACTTGTATTATATTTAATCACTTATACTTAGATTACTTGTGTATAAATAGAGCAGATGTGAGAGAAGTTAAAGTGTGCTTTGTATAATTAAAGTCTTGAACTTTTACAAAGGAACTTCTCTCCTACAAAGAGTATACAACTCACTGAGATAGCTCAGTGGGTATATTGTTACCACTCAAGCAAAACTTGAGTTTCGATAGGAGACACCCCATACCCTTGTCTATTCAATCCCAAGTGTTTGTTCCGCAAAACACTTGGGTATAGATTCTTGGAATTATTTCTAATAAGAATTTAAACGTTGAAAAATATTGTTGTTTTTATACTCACGTTTTATAACTGTTAGAATTAATCCTAAACATTGTATTAGTCATAACACGAAATAGATTAACTTTCTAGTTAACTCTAATCGTGTAAAGGGACCAACAAGTGGTATCAGAGCTTTTGGTTTATAAAATATTTTAAAATAACCAAGAGTGCTCTAGGTTTTTAAAACCAAGATCCTACTATGACTGATATCAATGTACCCCAGCTAGTCGACAAAAAGGGTGGCAGCTACTCAGCTGTTGCACCCAGACTTGAAGCTGGGAAATTTAGCAAATGGAAGAAGCGTATGATTTGCTATCTTACTGGTATGGAACCCTACTACATCACCTGTATCAGGGATGGCCCATTTGTCCCAAAGACTGTCACAGGGCTAAACAAGCCTGAGGCCCAACGGACCATTGATGAGAGGAGGGTGGTCAATCAAGACCAACGCCTGAAAAGCATCCTTATATCATGTCTTCCTGACGATATAATGGAATCAGTCATCAACTGTCTTACAGCCAAGCAAACTTGGGATGACTTGGTAAACAGCTTTGAGGGTCCCTCAGATACCAAGGAAAATAGGGTCATGGACCTTAAACTTGAGTATAATACTTTCAGGTCAAAAGACTCTGAAAGTCTCTCACAGACCTACACCAGATACAAAACTTTGATAAATGAATTATCAAATGATGGTGTTGTACTGACCAAACATGAGACAAATGTTGGCTTTGCCAACAGTCTCCCTGAGAAGTGGCTCAACTTCTCACAAGGCCTGAGGAATGCTAACCACATTCAGACCCTTGAGCTCCCTGAAATTTATGGGAAGTTTGTCTATGAAGACAACTTGATCTCAAGGAGATATCCTGACTCAAAAGCTTTTGAGTCCAAAAAGGCCTTAACCTCCACACCCATATCAACTGCTTTCTATTCTAATGGTATTGTGCAGGATACTCAAGAGGATTCTGAAGAAGAAATTGATGAAAGAACTGATGAGGAATACCTGAATGATCTAAACTTGGAATTCCAAGAAAGGGCACTCCTTGCTAGTTCAAAACGTTTCATCAAAAGGAATCAGTCCAACTTTACAAAATCAAAAGCAAATGAGACCACTGAATGTTTTAAATGTGGTAAAAAGGGTCATTTTGCTAGGGACTGTTATTCTAAAACTATCTCAGAACCCTCTTACAAATTTTCAGGAACTAGCAAGTTTCAACCTAAAATGTTTCAGTCCACCCAACAATTCCAAGACAAGGGTCAAAAGGATTTTGAAACAAAATATAGGAATATCAAAGCTAAACTTGCACTTCTTGAAACTAATCCCATATTGTCTCAGGCTCCTCAAACATCTAAACCTATTCAGACAAAGAACAAGGTTTTAATAGCTGAAGCATATGATTGGGATGATGATGAGGTTTCCTCAGATGAGGAAATAAGAGTTAGTGCACTGATGGCACTTTCAGAAGAGGATCAGGTGGCTGTGGGAAAAGGTCATGCTAGAAATGAAGAGTGGGTCAACATCACCATTGTAACACCTAAAATTCGAAAGCATGTAAAATGACCATAATGCCCCTATAAGTTTAAAAATTAATTAAAAGCTTGTAAAGTATCCACTAAATCTCAAACTTCTGACAATGCACAAGGGATGCTCCCAAATAATTCTAACAACTTCATTTAACATTTTGACAAGTGGCAAAATTACCAAATTACCCCCGTAACATTTATAAATGAATAAAAGTATTATAAAAGTCCCGAATTCATCCCGAACCTCTGGAAACGAACTACAAATCAAGTGTAATAATTATGAAACATGCTACTAATATTTTTACAAGTCCAAAAATGTATTATTTACCTAAAATAATAATAATACCGATTTATATATAATTAAAGTATTTTAAATACATTTTAAGTGTACAAGATAAATGCAAATCAAATCCTAAACTTGGTAAATAATTTTTCCAGCTAATAGGACCGAAATTTCTGCTCATTCACCTCCTTAAGGCTCGGCTATTACCCCATATATCCATTCCAAGTATTTTATCTTGATTTACCCTAATTTGTTCTAGCCGACAAATCACAATAATCCTCCCATAATTCATTCGATCCCTCCCAAAAGCCAAGAACAATTTTCTGGAGTTCATCACACTACTAAGAAGCTTGGAAAAATAGCAAGTCGATTTGTAGAGGCCTAAATCAAGAGCTATCGAATTTTCTTCCCTATTTCATTCGAAAGGTATTAAAATCCCAAATAATTCATTCGATCATGTTAAAATTCGTTTCTTATTTTTCCTGGAGTTCTTACCTTATGTATGATCTGTGAAAAATATGCACAAGGTTATTTGGTTCCATTTGAAGCCGTGGGAATTTATTCTTGTCGAAAATTCAAACCGAGAAGCCATAAATCGTGCAACCCTCTTCCGCTCGTTCTAAAAATTCCTTGGTATTTTTCTCAGCCTATATTGATCATATCTAACGTGGGAAAAATAATAAAAACGACCCATGCATTGTATATAATTAGTATGGTAATTATTGTGTTTTATAAACCCTAAATCGAAATAAATATAAACATCATGCATGCGATTTTTCCTGGACAAATGAATAATTTTCGTGGCCTCTATGATCTTCATACAACACTAGAAAAATGCTTATTTGATTCGTTGAGGCCAAAAACTATTTTGGTGGAATTATGTTATAATCGGCAAAAAGGAAAAATAAGGACAAAAATACCTAGCGATTTATCTAGGGTTTAAAACTGATGGGATCTGATCTTAAATGAACTATAATGATGTGTAAATGATGGCAAAATTATTGGGATCAATTAGGGTTTTATTTGGTTAAAAATTGTATTTAACGATTTGTAAATAAATATGAAAGGGGGTGTTTTGTCAATAATAAAATTCATGGGCCATTTTTGTCATGTTCTATATATCATGTATAATCTGTAAAAATTATTAAACGGGGGGCATATATGTAAAATTTGTGAGATAATAAATTAAGTTGTACTTGTTAATTCGATTTGGAAATTAAATAAATACAAGGACTAAACATGTAATTTCTGAAAAGTTGAGGTCGATTTGTGTTATAAATGATATTCAGGGGCTAATGTGAAAATTTGGATATTTATTGGACTAATATGTAATTATTATTAATTAATGATTTAAATGTAAATTCTAAGGACTTAATATGTAACTTTACTAAATGGAGGGACCTATTGTGTAAATATGGAATAATTAAAGGTCTGATCGTATAACTCACTAAAATAAGTACTCATTGTGTAAATTTGATAAACCAAGGGTTTAATGTGTAATTATGCATGTTTGAAGGTTTAAAAGGTAATTTTGGAAGTTCAGGGGCATAAAATGTAAATTATGAAAACCTGAGGACCAAAGGTGTAACTATGATAAGGATACTTTATTTCCAGCAAATATTAATCTAATTAAGCTATGTACTAAATATTTCTAAAAGTGGAAACCTTCTAATTATGGAAACTTTCTAAAAGTGGAAACTTACTAAAAAGGGAAAGTTACTTAAAATGGAAAGACGTTTAATTAAGAATGATTTGTAATCCCCTTCTACTCCTTTAGGTGTGAAGAAGGAGAGACCTTGAGCTTTCCCTCATTTCTGTGCTTGTTTCTATTTTTGCTTTCGTCATAAGGTACGGATACTCTGCCCTTGTTTCTGTAAGGGTTCCTATACACTATACAGTGATGTGACTTATGATTCTGTTTAGTTTTCCCCAAGCCATTGCTATGATCCCCATTTGTTTATGATCCTTTGCTTGTGAACCTTGATCTGTTGAACCTTTGATTTGGACCTTTGACACTAGTTCTGAACCTTGGATATGAACCTTCTGTTATGAACCTATTATGATGAACCTTATGATATGACACATCTGATATGATATGACTCTTAGTTGATACCCGAGCCACCTTTCTGTTACCTAGCCAGGAAGGTAACCTGGCCGTGTCTGTGATGCACCACTGGCATGACTCATGTGTGGGTGAGTGATTCCTCACACCGTCCCCATTCTGATTATGATATGCGCATTACTTTGATTATGATTATATATGTTTCTGGGGGGCGTATGGATTGCAATCCTAGATCTGTTCTGTTTAGTGGATTCAACTGTATATGCTATGATATGATTTGTCTGATGACTGGTGCTGTGTGCAATACACGTCTTTCACAATTATCTGGGAGCTGATCACTCCATTTGATACATGAGGTCACCCCTCATATTATCTGGTTGCCTAAGAGGTATCCCCTCTGTACGTGTATGATTATGAGTATGATATGATATGTTTCTGGGCTCGTGGTAGACGACTATCCTATTCTTCTCTTTTACCATTGTTTCTGATTATTACCTTATGATATTTTCCAGTGCTTCATTTTATTTCTGTTTCATTATCTTGTTGTATTATGTATCTGTTCACTGGGCTTTGTAAGCTCAGCCGCACGTTTTCTTTTTCGTGTGCGGCAGGTATCTAGCTGGGAGATGGATTTATGCTTGGGATGAGAGTTAGAGGAGCTTTTGCCTTAGATGATGTCCTACCCTAGTCTTACCATTTTATTTCAGCATTTTGATATTGGATCTATTTCGTTATGTATTTCCTTGGGATTATTTCTTTCTTTCATTTGAGACTTATGTATTGAATTCCAGTCATGTTGACTTGGATTATTTAATGATTATGTTTATTGGCTTCCGCTGTGATTATGTATGTATGCTTTGATTTGTCACCATAATGTGATGCTTCTACCCTTGCCGGGTTGGGGTGTTACAATTATGGTATCAGAGCCCAGGCTGCGACCTGTCGTACATAAGCTTTGGCCTGTGAAACATGTGGACCATAGGATTTGACCCTTAAGTTTTAAGTTTTGACTGGTGAGGCTTTGGGTAGGCATAGGTTTCTGTTTCGTCTTCCATTTCGTGCTTATTTTCCCTTATGTTTTGCTAATTCTTTTCATGATCATTCAGATGGTGAACACTCGCTTTACTCAGTACACTAATGGGGATGATGGCCCCAATTTTGAAGAGATGATAGCCGCTGCTGTGGCTGCTGCTCTTCCGCGAGTGGTGACTGAGGTCACCAATAATATCAGGAATGGGGCTGGTCCTTCTGGAGGTGGTGGTGGTGGTGATGCTCAACCCACTGCTCCACCCGCTGCTCCTCCAGCTGGTATCCATGTGTGGATTGAGCGGTTCAACAAGCTCAAGCCTCTCTCGTTCAAGTCCGCTGTCACTCCTCATGAAGCGGAGGACTGGATTACGCATGTCGAGAAGTTGTTTCGTGTTCTGGGATGTGCTGACGAGTTTAAAACTCGTTTGGCCACATTCAAACTAGAGGGTGATGCTCAGAATTGGTGGACTGCTCTTGTTCAGGCCAAAGGGGATGATTATGCTGAGACTTGTTCGTGGGCAGATTTTATTGAGGCGTTTTATAAGCAGTACATTCCTATGGCAGAGCAGCTGAGGTATGAGAGGGAATACGGGTCTATTCGTCAGGGTGATCATGAGTCTTCTGGAGATTTCATGCAGCGTTTCTTACGTCTGGCTAGTTTCGTGGGGCCAGAGGTTACTGGGGACTCTGTTCGACAGGCTCGTCACTTCAAGTGGGCTCTTAAGAGATGGGTTTTAGACCGGATCGTTAACACTCCATTTGATGATGTGGCTAGTGTTCAGGATGTCGCGCGTAACATCGAGTTGTTACATGCGGACAGGGTGTCTAATAAGCGTGATAGGGATGGTAACAGGGTAGATTTTCAGGGTCGGCAGGACCAAAGGCAGGATTCTCGGGGTCATGGTCGTCAGGACCAGAGACAGGATTTTCGGGGTCGTCAGGACCATGGGCATGATCAGCAGGGTCGCCAGGACCGAGGTGGTGATTATAGGCGACAGGATTCTAGGAACCAGGGCCGACAGGATTATGGTCGGTATGGTGGTAACCGTCAGGGTCAGGGTGATAATAGCAGGCGTAGGAATTCTCAGCAGTATCAGCAGTCGGGATCTTCGGGTCAGAGGGGTTCTGTTCAGGCTCTACCTCCTCCTCCTTTATGTACTACATGTGGGAAACCACATCCGGGTCCTTGTTACAAAGCTTCTGGTGGTTGCTTCTCTTGTGGATCTACATCGCACAAAGTCAAGGACTGTCCTAAGAAGAATGTTGGTGAACCTAAAGTCGATACTAGGACTGCTCCTACTTCAGGCCGGGTCTATTCTTTGACACGTGACCAGGCAGCTAGCACCTCAGGTACTATTACGGGTTTTTTGTATATTGGAGATCGTATTGTTTTCGTTTTATTTGACACCGGTGCTACACATTCAATAATATCCACATCACTTGCAAATAAAATAAACGTAAACCCAACTCAATTAATGAACCGTATATCTATTGCTACCCCGATGAAAACTCATGTTATTATTGATGTCGAGTATGTTAATTGCCCTCTCCGTTTCGATGATCGTATTCGTCCTGCGAACCTTCTTCCCATTGATATGGTTGATTTTGATATCATTCTGGGCATGGACTGGTTAGTTGCCCATAAGGCGACTATTGATTGTTATGCTCGTAAGGTGATCTTTGGCGATCTTCATTATCCTGATTATGTTTATTCTGGTTCCCAACCTCTGAAATCTGTAAAGATTATTTCGGCTATGAAAGCCCGGACATTGATCTCGCATGGCTGTCTTGGTTTTCTTGCTTCTATTAAAGATACCTCTGTTGATGTACCTAGCATTGATAGTATTCGTATTGTGCGCGATTTCGCCGATGTATTTCCGGTTGAACTTCCTGGCATTCCTCCCGTCAGGGAAGTCGAATTTAGCATTGATCTGATTCCGGGTGCTGAACCCATATCTAAAGCTCCTTACCGCATGGCACCGATTGAATTAAAGGAATTAAAGGAGCAATTGCAAGAACTGTTGGAAAACGGTTTTATTCGTCCGAGCGTATCTCCTTGGGGTGCTCCCGTGTTGTTTGTTAAGAAGAAAGACGGGAGCATGCGTCTTTGTATCGATTATCGAGAGCTAAACCGCATTACGATTCGTAACCGCTATCCTCTTCCTCGCATTGATGATCTGTTCGACCAGTTGCAAGGGGCGAGGCATTTCTCTAAAATCAATCTAAGGTCGGGCTATCACCAGCTTAGGGTGAGGGAGCAGGATGTTCCCAAAGCGGCCTTTCGCACTCGGTACGGTCACTATGAATTCTTGGTTATGCCTTTTGGTTTGACCAATGCTCCGGCTGTATTTATGGACCTAATGAACCGGGTATTCCATGAATTTCTCGATAAGTTCGTCATTGTCTTCATAGATGATATCCTTGTGTACTCTAAAACCGAGGCGGAGCACGAGCAACATCTTAGTATGGTTCTGGAGATTCTTCGACAGCAGCGATTGTATGCAAAGTTTTCGAAGTGCGAGTTTTGGTTGGATCGAGTGGCTTTCTTGGGTCACATTGTTTCTGCAGACGGCATCACGATGGATCCGGCAAAGGTTGAGGCTATCACAAAATGGCCAAGACCTACAAATGTGACGGAGGTGAGAAGTTTCCTGGGTCTCGCTGGGTATTATCGGAGATTTGTTGAGGGCTTTTCGCGTCTTGCTTTGCCGTTGACACAGTTGATGAGGAAAGGGGAAAAGTTTATTTGGACTGATGAGCGAGAGAGTAGTTTTGAGGAGTTGAAGAAACGTTTAGTGTCGGCACCTATCTTGACTCTTCCATCGGGTTCCGGCGGATTTCAGATTTATAGCGACGCATCGAAGAAAGGTTTAGGTTGTGTTTTGATGCAGCATGGGAAGGTTATCGCCTATGCTTCGAGGCAGCTGAAGCCTTACGAAGTGAACTATCCGACGCATGATCTAGAGTTAGCAGCTGTGGTTTTCGCGCTAAAGATTTGGCGCCATTATTTGTATGGAGAGACTTGTGACATTTTCACCGATCATAAGAGTCTTAAATACATCTTCACCCAGAAAGAGTTGAATATGAGACAGAGGCGTTGGTTGGAGCTTCTGAAAGATTATGATGCTAACATCCAGTATCATCCCGGTAAAGCAAATGTAGTCGCTGATGCTCTGAGTAGGAAATCCGGTATGATTGCGAGTTTGGAGTTTGAGCCCCGTATTTTGCATGATTTAGAGCTTCTCGATGTGGAGTTTTGTGTTCGAGGTCATGGTGGTTATTGGGCTAGCCTTACGGTGGAGTCCAATCTTATCTTGCGAATTAAGGAAGCTCAGAAAGAGGATGGTGAGCTGTGGTCTATAGTCCAAAATGTTGAGGACGGCAAGCAATCAGAGTTTAGAGTTGATGATTCCGGTGTAGTGTGGTTTGAGGATCGTCTCTGTGTTCCCAACGATCCTGAGCTTAGGGAGGATGTTCTATCAGAGGCTCATAGTTCCCCTTTTACCATACATCCTGGTTCTACCAAGATGTACCGGGACCTTAAGCAACATTTCTGGTGGAGTGGCATGAAACAGGATGTGGCTTCGTTTGTATCTAAGTGTTTGACTTGCCAGCAGGTCAAGATTGAGCACCAGAGAGCTAGTGGGTTGCTTCAGCCGTTGGAGATTCCGAAGTGGAAATGGGAGGAAATTTCGATGGATTTCGTTACTGGTTTACCTCTTACTCGTAGGAAGCATGATGCGATTTGGGTGGTCGTCGATCGACTAACCAAGTCTGCTCACTTCCTCCCTATTCGTGTGGACTACAGTGTTAGTAAATTGGCAGACATATTTCAGCAGGAAATCGTTAGGCTCCATGGTATGCCTACGGCCATTATATCAGATAGGGATCCTCGGTTTACGTCACGCTTCTGGAAGGGATTGCATAAGGCATGGGATACGAGCCTTAAGTTCAGTACAGCTTTTCACCCTCAGACGGATGGTCAGTCGGAGAGGACCATTCAGACCTTAGAGGACATGTTGAGGGCATGTGCCTTAGAGTGGACTGGTAGCTGGGACGATTATTTGTGTTTGGTAGAGTTTGCTTATAATAACAGTTGGCACGCGAGTATTCGTATGGCTCCTTTTGAGATGTTATATGGTCGGAAATGTAGGGCTCCGGTTTGTTGGAACGAGGTAGGTGAACGCGTTATTGAGGGTCCAGAGTTAGTTCAGATCGCTACCGAGAAAGTAGATGTTGCCAGGGAGAAGTTGAAGGAAGCTCGTGCGCGTCAAAAGAGTTACGCTGATAAGCATAGGCGTGACTTGGAGTTTCGTGTTGGTGATCGGGTATTTCTTAAGGTTTCGCCTTTCCGAGGGGTTAAACGTTTTGGAATTAAGGGCAAGCTCAGTCCTCGATTCATCGGACCGTTTGAGATTTTGGATCGCATCGGAGAAGTTTCGTATCGTTTGGCTCTTCCTCCGCAGTTATCACATGTTCACGACGTCTTTCATGTATCTCTACTGAGGGGATACAATTATCATCCTCTGCATGTGGTGTCTTACCCTTTTGATCAGATCCAGCCAGATATGTCTCTTCCGGAAGAGCCGGAAGCTGTCCTTGATCGCCAAGAGCGAGTTATGAGACGTAAAGTCATTCCTTTTGTTAAGATTCTTTGGCGGAACCACCCAGAGCGGGAAGCTACCTGGGAGACCGAGGAGTCTATTCGAGCTAGTTATCCTCATTTTGTTTTCTGATTCTGGTATGTCTCTATCTTGTTTCCGATTCGTTTCATTTTGACTCTTTGCAAATTTCGGGGACGAAATTTTTCTGTTAGAGGGGAAGAAGTTGTAACACCTAAAATTCGAAAGCATGTAAAATGACCATAATGCCCCTATAAGTTTAAAAATTAATTAAAAGCTTGTAAAGTATCCACTAAATCTCAAACTTCTGACAATGCACAAGGGATGCTCCCAAATAATTCTAACAACTTCATTTAACATTTTGACAAGTGGCAAAATTACCAAATTACCCCCGTAACATTTATAAATGAATAAAAGTATTATAAAAGTCCCGAATTCATCCCGAACCTCTGGAAACGAACTACAAATCAAGTGTAATAATTATGAAACATGCTACTAATATTTTTACAAGTCCAAAAATGTATTATTTACCTAAAATAATAATAATGCCGATTTATATATAATTAAAGTATTTTAAATACATTTTAAGTGTACAAGATAAATGCAAATCAAATCCTAAACTTGGTAAATAATTTTTCCAGCTAATAGGACCGAAATTTCTGCTCATTCACCTCCTTAAGGCTCGGCTATTACCCCATATATCCATTCCAAGTATTTTATCTTGATTTACCCTAATTTGTTCTAGCCGACAAATCACAATAATCCTCCCATAATTCATTCGATCCCTCCCAAAAGCCAAGAACAATTTTCTGGAGTTCATCACACTACTAAAAAGCTTGGAAAAATAGCAAGTCGATTTGTAGAGGCCTAAATCAAGAGCTATCGAATTTTCTTCCCTATTTCATTCGAAAGGTATTAAAATCCCAAATAATTCATTCGATCATGTTAAAATTCGTTTCTTATTTTTCCTGGAGTTCTTACCTTATGTATGATCTGTGAAAAATATGCACAAGGTTATTTGGTTCCATTTGAAGCCGTGGGAATTTATTCTTGTCGAAAATTCAAACCGAGAAGCCATAAATCGTGCAACCCTCTTCCGCTCGTTCTAAAAATTCCCTGGTATTTTTCTCAGCCTATATTGATCATATGTAACGTGGGAAAAATAATAAAAACGACCCATGCATTGTATATAATTAGTATGGTAATTATTGTGTTTTATAAACCCTAAATCGAAATAAATATAAACATCATGCATGCGATTTTTCCTGGACAAATGAATAATTTTCGTGGCCTCTATGATCTTCATACAACACTAGAAAAATGCTTATTTGATTCGTTGAGGCCAAAAACTATTTTGGTGGAATTATGTTATAATCGGCAAAAAGGAAAAATAAGGACAAAAATACCTAGCGATTTATCTAGGGTTTAAAACTGATGGGATCTGATCTTAAATGAACTATAATGATGTGTAAATGATGGCAAAATTATTGGGATCAATTAGGGTTTTATTTGGTTAAAAATTGTATTTAACGATTTGTAAATAAATATGAAAGGGGGTGTTTTGTCAATAATAAAATTCATGGGCCATTTTTGTCATGTTCTATATATCATGTATAATCTGTAAAAATTATTAAACGGGGGGCATATATGTAAAATTTGTGAGATAATAAATTAAGTTGTACTTGTTAATTCGATTTGGAAATTAAATAAATACAAGGACTAAACATGTAATTTCTGAAAAGTTGAGGTCGATTTGTGTTATAAATGATATTCAGGGGCTAATGTGAAAATTTGGATATTTATTGGACTAATATGTAATTATTATTAATTAATGATTTAAATGTAAATTCTAAGGACTTAATATGTAACTTTACTAAATGGAGGGACCTATTGTGTAAATATGGAATAATTAAAGGTCTGATCGTATAACTCACTAAAATAAGTACTCATTGTGTAAATTTGATAAACCAAGGGTTTAATGTGTAATTATGCATGTTTGAAGGTTTAAAAGGTAATTTTGGAAGTTCAGGGGCATAAAATGTAAATTATGAAAACCTGAGGACCAAAGGTGTAACTATGATAAGGATACTTTATTTCCAGCAAATATTAATCTAATTAAGCTATGTACTAAATATTTCTAAAAGTGGAAACCTTCTAATTATGGAAACTTTCTAAAAGTGGAAACTTACTAAAAAGGGAAAGTTACTTAAAATGGAAAGACGTTTAATTAAGAATGATTTGTAATCCCCTTCTACTCCTTTAGGTGTGAAGAAGGAGAGACCTTGAGCTTTCCCTCATTTCTGTGCTTGTTTCTATTTTTGCTTTCGTCATAAGGTACGGATACTCTGCCCTTGTTTCTGTAAGGGTTCCTATACACTATACAGTGATGTGACTTATGATTCTGTTTAGTTTTCCCCAAGCCATTGCTATGATCCCCATTTGTTTATGATCCTTTGCTTGTGAACCTTGATCTGTTGAACCTTTGATTTGGACCTTTGACACTAGTTCTGAACCTTGGATATGAACCTTCTGTTATGAACCTATTATGATGAACCTTATGATATGACACATCTGATATGATATGACTCTTAGTTGATACCCGAGCCACCTTTCTGTTACCTAGCCAGGAAGGTAACCTGGCCGTGTCTGTGATGCACCACTGGCATGACTCATGTGTGGGTGAGTGATTCCTCACACCGTCCCCATTCTGATTATGATATGCGCATTACTTTGATTATGATTATATATGTTTCTGGGGGGCGTATGGATTGCAATCCTAGATCTGTTCTGTTTAGTGGATTCAACTGTATATGCTATGATATGATTTGTCTGGTGACTGGTGCTGTGTGCAATACACGCCTTTCACAATTATCTGGGAGCTGATCACTCCATTTGATACATGAGGTCACCCCTCATATTATCTGGTTGCCTAAGAGGTATCCCCTCTGTACGTGTATGATTATGAGTATGATATGATATGTTTCTGGGCTCGTGGTAGACGACTATCCTATTCTTCTCTTTTACCATTGTTTCTAATTATTACCTTATGATATTTTCCAGTGCTTCATTTTATTTCTGTTTCATTATCTTGTTGTATTATGTATCTGTTCACTGGGCTTTGTAAGCTCAGCCGCACGTTTTCTTTTTCGTGTGCGGCAGGTATCTAGCTGGGAGTTGGATTTATGCTTGGGATGAGAGTTAGAGGAGCTTTTGCCTTAGATGATGTCCTACCCTAGTCTTACCATTTTATTTCAGCATTTTGATATTGGATCTATTTCGTTATGTATTTCCTTGGGATTATTTCTTTCTTTCATTTGAGACTTATGTATTGAATTCCAGTCATGTTGACTTGGATTATTTAATGATTATGTTTATTGGCTTCCGCTGTGATTATGTATGTATGCTTTGATTTGTCACCATAATGTGATGCTTCTACCCTTGCCGGGTTGGGGTGTTACAACCATGAAGAAGGTAACTACTTTACTTTCTATGGATAATGATTCTGATTGGCAATCTTACATGAATTATATTTGTGTTGATTTAAAGTTTGTTGAAGAACAAAGGCTTAACTTGCTTTCAAAATATAACAATATTGTGTCAGAATTGAACAAATGTAGAGATGAACTGCTTGTACTTAAGCAAGCCAAACTAGAAACAATAACTCTACAAATTCAGAACACTGAGATTTTGAAACAAAACCAAGTCCTTCAAACTGAACTTAACAAAGAAAAGGCCATTATTCAAAGCTGGACCAAGAAGAACCCTAAGGTTTTTGACACTGTGGGATTAATCTCTCAGAAAACCATTGGTATTGACCCTCTTATGGTTGATCCAACTGTGTGTCAAAATGAAATGAACTTTGTTCCAGCTGGCATATCTTTTGAGCAAGAATTACTTCCCAAGTCAAATGACTGGATTGTCAGGGACAACCCAGTCAGTAAGTTACCAAACTTTGAGACTGGAAAGATCTTGCTTCCTGAAAGTCAGGCTTTTGAAAATATGCTTGGACTCACTGAAAAACTCAGTAAGCTTGAACTCACTGAACCACTCACTGAGTCCTTGGATGAGTCTGAGTCAGAATCATACCCTCCACTTCCTCCACTGAATACCCTTCAGGGTGCTACACCTAACTTAGGCCTCCCACCTATGGTCTTCTCACCACACTCTCCAAAGGAGAGATCAGGAAAGGGAACAACCATCCTGAAGAGAGCAAACCTTGATGTCTCAGTAAATACTGATGACTCATCAACTTCAGTCCCTTCTGAAGTAACAACCCAAAGCCCTGACTCAAAATTTGATCAGTTGGCTGAAATGGTCAGGAAGCTAGGAGAGAAGATTGCATCTTCCGAGAAATCTTCTCAATCCAAGAAGGAACAAAAACCTACTTCCTCAAAGACCAAATCCAAACCCACAAAACCCCTGAAAAGATGTGAGCTATGCAACTATACAAATCATCTCACTGATGATTGTTATAGAGTCCTTTATTGCATGATTTGCAAAAAGGAAGATCACAGGACCTCTGATCATAAACAATGCTCAGTCATGTCAAACTTTTCAGGACTCAAGGCTCAGTGCCTGAACTACCCTTCTGATTCTAAGCAGAAACAGAAGCAAAAGGCCAAACCTTTTCCTCCCTGCCCTTTGTGTGGATTCAATGACCATCACCCTGAGGATTGTCAATATGACAAACATTGTGAATCTAGTGGAAGTTCCACTCAGAAATCCTCAGAAAAAGAGAAGGTCATTCAGTCAAGAAGAGGAATGAAACAATCCTCTCAGACTACTGAGGCTACCCCTACAACCAAATGCAAAACATGTGGTAGCTCAGTCCACTCAACCTCTGACCATGAATCAATTAATACTTTCATAAAGACCTACGATACCAAACCCTCCATGAAATGGAGTCCTAGAAAGAACTGACCTAGTTTACTATTTGTGCAGAAACATGCTAGGGATCCTGTTTGGCATCTAGATAGTGGATGTTTAAGGAGCATGACTGGTGTTAAGGAGTGTCTGCACAAATATGTGGAAGAACCAGGACCCAAAGTGATATTTGCTGATAATTCATCATGTCTCACTGAAGGTTATGGTTCAGTTAATTGCAATGGTATTGTCTTTATTAGGATAGCATATGTAAATGGTCTTAAGTATAATCTGATCAGTGTCAGTCAACTATGTGATGCAAAGTACATAGTTCAGTTTGATGATAAGAAAGGAACCATCTTCAATGCAAATAAGGAAATTGTCCTCATTGCACCAAGAAGACAAGATGTTTATGTATTAGACATGTCAAGTCTAACTCAGGATGGAACATGTCTCTTTGCTAAGGCCACTGATACACTCAACTGGCTTTGGCATAAGAGACTAACCCACCTAAACTTTAAGAACATTAACAATCTTGTAAAACAAAACAAGGTCCTTGGCTTACCATCACTTGTGTTTTCTAAGGATAAACCATGCTCAGCTTGTGAAAAAGGTAAACATCACAGAGCATCCTTTAAAACCAAAACCAACTTTTCCATCAGGAACTGCCTACATCTTCTCCATATGGATCTATTCGGACCTGTCAGTCCAAGGTCTATTAACCATGAGAAGTATACTCTGGTCATAGTGGATGAATACTCAAGATACACCTGGGTATTCTTCCTGATCAAAAAGAGTCAGGCAGCTGAAACAATCATGTCCTTTGTCAGGAACATTGAAAATCAAAATGACATTAAGGTCAAGCAAATTAGAACTGACAATGGGACTGAGTTCAAAAATAATGAACTTGAATGTTTCTGTGATGAGAAAGGTATTTCCCAAAACTTTTCCTCTCCATACACACCTGAACAAAATGGTGTTGCTGAAAGGAAAAACAGAACACTCATTGAAGCTGCTAGGACAATGCTATGTGGATCAGTCCTCTCCAACCATTTTTGGACTGATGCAGTCAAAACTGCCTGTTATACACAAAACAGATCCATAATTGTCAAGAGACATGGGAAAACCCCATATGAGTTATTCAAAGGAAGAATCCCTGACATCAGCTACTTTCATGTCTTTGGGTGTCCTGTGTTTATTCATAATCACAAGGATCACCTAGGGAAATTTGATGCAAAAGCTGATGATGGATACTTCCTGGGATACTCACTTGTCTCAAAAGCCTTCAAAGTGTTCAACACAAGGAGACAGCAGACTGAGGAAACATTTCATGTTACCTTTGATGAGAGCACTGATGCAATCAGGTTCTCAACTGCCTCAGTAGAAGAGATAGGAATTGATAATTCTTCAAGATATCCTCCTGATGAATATCTGTCTGAGAACAATCCTTCTACTCAGTATCAAGATGATGCTAACCTCTCCTACTACATTATCCCTCACAACCTACCAAACCCAACCATCACTGAGTTTGTTGAAGCACATACAAGTACTGATGATATCCTTCAGTCTGAACAAAATACTCAGGACCCAAACAATCTCAGGGATGACTCAACCCACTTAGACACACAAGGAAATAGAAATCTTGTGTCTAATCCTGATCATACCCATCAGGCTTCTACAAGTTCTAACCCACTCCCAAGACCTCAGGATAGTTGGACCAGATCTCAGGATATAGAACTTGTCAATATCATTGGTGAGCCTTCTGAAGGCATGCTTACAAGAAGCATGGCTGCTGAACTAAGAGCAGCCTCATCCAATGAATGCCTATTTGTGGACTTCATTTCCACAATTGAACCCAAAAGTGTTAAAGAAGCACTTAAACATCCAAGTTGGGTTCAGGCCATGCATGATGAACTAGAACAATTTGACAGAAACAAGGTAATGACCTTGGTCAAATGTCCTGAGAATGTCTCAGTCATTGGCATGAAATGGGTATTCAAAAACAAAACTGATGAAAATGGCATAGTCATTAAAAACAAAGCCAGACTTGTAGCCAAAGGCTATAATCAACAAGAAGGCATTGACTATGAAGAAACATTTGCACCAGTAGCAAGGATGGAAGCCATCAGGATCTTCCTTGCTTTTGCTACATACATGAACTTCAAGGTGTACCAAATGGATGTTAAAAGTGCATTCTTAAATGGTTCACTGAAAGAATAAGTTTATGTTGAGCAACCTCCTGGATTTGAAAGCCATGAGTCTCCTGATCATGTCTATAAGCTTAACAAAGCCCTTTATGGACTGAAGCAAGCTCCCAGGGCATGGTATGAGACTCTCTCAGCCTTCTTAATCCAAAACAAATTTGTCAGAGGCAAGATAGACAACACATTGTTTATCTATAAGACAAATAATGATGTCATACTAGTACAAGTGTATGTTGATGACATCATCTTTGGCTCAACAAGTTTCAAACTTTGCAAACAATTTGAAAAACTAATGGCAAAGAAGTTTGAAATGAGCATGATGGGAGAACTGACATACTTTCTTGGTCTTCAGATCAAGCAGACTGATAGAGGAACCACTATCAGTCAAGAGAAGTATGTAAAGAATCTACTGAAGAAGTATGATCACAGTGACTGTGCCTCAGTCAAAACTCCCATGGTTCCCCCAAACAACCTTGGTCCTGATCTAACTGGTAAACCAGTAAATCAAACTCTCTTTAGAGGAATGATAGGATCACTGATGTATCTACTTGCATCAAGGCCTGATATCCAATTCTCAGTATGTCTATGTGCCAGATATCAATCTGACCCAAGAGAATCTCATGTCACTGCTGTGAAAAGGATATTCAGGTACCTGAAGGGCACTCCTAACCTTGGTTTATACTATCCAAAGTGCTCAGGACTTGATCTCAAAAGATACTCAGACTCTGACTATGCTGGATGCAACATGGATAGAAAAAGCACCTCAGGCTCTTGCCAAATTCTTGGTGGGAAATTAGTCTGTTGGAGTGCTAAGAAGCAACAATCAGTTGCCTTATCCTCAGCTGAGGCTGAATATGTTGCTGCAGCTAGTTGTTGTGCAAATGTACTCTGGATGAAAAGTCAACTCAGTGACTATGGAATTCAGTACAAGATGGTACCCATCTTTTGTGATAACACAAGTGCAATTGCAATCTCTAACAACCCTGTTCTTCATCAGAGAACAAAACACATTGATATCAGATATCACTTCATCAGGGACCATGTCATAAATGGTGACATTGAATTACACTTCATTCCTACTGAATATCAGTTAGCTGATATCTTCACCAAACCTTTGGATGAACCAACTTTCACAAGACTGAAAGCTGAATTAGGAATGTTGGATATAGAGAATCAGTCCACTGACTAATTTTTATTTCCAACTAAAGTGTAAATTCTTGAAATCTCAGGTCCCTGACTCAATGTGTTCATCAGTAAATTATTTCACTAAATCCATCACCTCAGGAACTAAACCCAATTTCCAGAAATCTTGATGGGTCAGAAACTAAACCCAAGTTTTTGAATCCTTGCTTCTCAGGAATCCTTCCATATTCCTGAATCATCAGTGACTAATCCCAAGTCCCTGAAAAACCTATCACTGAATGAAGAGTCATTCAGGGCCCTGAAAAGGACATTAACTACTGACTTAAATGCTCTAAGTATCTAGTTAGTAAATGTCCGAGGTTGGTAACTGAACACATATTTAATTCAAGAATAATTGTTCTTTTTGCCTTTCTGGCTTCCACCTCTGGGCCACCACATTCCCACTTGGCATTAAATGCCTCTCCAATCACATTTCAAATATGTGATGACTCATCTCTGCAAGTTGCACTTTTGCAGAACTGCTCAACTGTTCACCTCGACTGTTGAGCCAAACCAGGAAAGTGGAGTGTTGGCATTAAATGCGGATCCCAAAACTTATTATTCAAAACAATTTCCAAATAATTCTTTTTGAATAAATTAAGATTTGCTCAAATAACCAAAACACCCCCATCTCCTCTTTCCTATAAATACCCCAACCAGAAGAATACATACACATGTTTTTATAGAATTTTAAGCAAAACTCTGCCATTTTTTATTCTCAAAAACAAATTGTGTGTGCATTCTTAAGCTTTAGAACCCCTTTAACCTTAGTCAAACCCAGACTTACCCACAAATGGCTTCTTCTAAAGCTTTGAAATATGCCCCCAACGTGGATTTCACAATGGAGGGTGTAGACCTAACCAAAAATAATGTGGTGGGAAATTTCTCATATCCACAAATCTACCCAGCCTACAAGAACGTTATGAAATATCTTCGTAATTGTTTTCTTGCAAAGGCTTTCACCCACTCTCCTCAGTCATCTACCATGACTATTTGAGGGAATTCTGGTGTACGGCTGTGGCAACCAGCCCCAAAGACACCAAAGAGTCAATCATCACCTTCACGGTGATGAATGGGAGTAGAACCCTCTCCTTTGACTACTCAGCATTCATCAAAGCCACAGGCCTTGACTTTGCTGAAGCCTTTTCTCCCAACCCTACTGATCAGGACATAAAGAATGAACTGATCTTTCTTGCACCCCATGACCCCAGACGTCCAACAATGTCTGTGGGAGGCTTACTGGAAAAGGCTCCAGTAGTCAAAACATGGTTCCACCCTATTTGGAGGATACTGATGACATTTGTCATTCAGGTCCTGGGTGGAAATAAATCCTCTACGGAACAGTTGAACTCATCACAACAATTGATGTTGTTCAGTCTCCTTGAGGGTACAAAAATAGACATCGGAGGAATAATCTTCCGAGACCTCGTTGCTAAGCTCTCAGGAAAACATAGGCAAAGGCACATGTCCTATCCTAGATTTGTTTCCTGTGTGCTTCAGGACCTACTCGGTTCTGACTATGTGAGGACTGATGCAGAAGGTACGAAGCCTGAGGTACTGCACAAGTCAAACTTCACTAGTAGCATCAGTGAGGTTACACATATTGCCCTGACTGAATACATGCAATCAGTCATTCAGGGTAATGACGCTATCTCTCCAGTTCCTTCACCGACCAAAAAGGTGAAGAAAACAAAGAAGGGTCAGTCCAGCCAGGTGGTTAGACCCAAGCCACTCGCCACTGAGACTGATCCTCAAAACCAACTCAACCTTAAAAAGGGGTTGAAAAAGGCCGAGACCTCTGAGACACCCATTTCTGAGACCCTCTTGACCTCAAAACAAAGGCCAACGGAAGTCACTGAGCAATCATCCTCAGTGACCTCGGGCACACCCATTCCACATGGTTCAACTGACATAAACAAGTCAGAGGGATCAAGAAGCATTCCCCCCTCACATCCCGATGAAGGTACTGATAAATCACAATCAGTGCCCAAGGGAGGAAAGGGTCCTGAACCCTCGGTAGGGCAGCACCACCCTACTGGGAAGAGGACCCACACCCCCTCACATCCCGATGAAGGAGCTGTCAAAAAACAATCAGTTCCCAAGGGAGGAAAGGGTTCTAAATCCTCGGTAAGGCAGCACTACCTTACTGAGAAGGGGACCCACAAACATTCACATCCCGCTAACGTTCCTGAGCAATCACCCTCAGGACCTCAGGGAGAAAAGGACCCTAAATCCCCTGAAGGACAGTACAATCCTGATGGGAAGGGGGTCCACAAACTTTCACAATCAGTACCTAGTGATACTACTGGAAAGCACCCATCAGTAGTTGAAGGTGCTAAGGGGGACAAAGACTCAGAGGGAAAGAAACAATCCGCTGATATGGAACCCATCAACCCCTCAGGCGGATCCAGTCTTTCAGGAACTGCCCCCAAAAGCCAGGCTGGTGTTACCCCAATTATTATGGCTAGTCAGGCTGAGAAAACCCACTCAGTTATTATGACAACGGGGTCAGGACCTGACCAAACCGAAGGCAAATCTTTTTATAAAGAGGAGCCGGTTGATTTTTTGGGTATTGAGTCCATGGGGGACTTTCAGGCTCTTATGGAGTCTGATGAAGAGCTCAGGGAAGAGAGTGAAGAGGAAATTTTTGAGGCATGAGAGGATATGGAAACTGATGTACAAACTGAACAACCTGAACCATCACATCAGTCATCTCCAAGTCCAAGTAAAGAGTCAGGCTCTCAATCTTCTGATTCTCCTACTGAGGACATCCTCCAGAAGTATGATAACTCTCTTCCCCTCACTGAAAGAAAATTGGTCAAATTCCTACTGAAGACCAACAATGCTCTTTTCACTGGTCTCACTGATGAGATGTTTGATCATCACACTGAAGCGGCTGTTCACTATGCCAACCTGAAGGCAGATGTTGAAAGTTTTCATGATGATATGATCGAAATCCAATCAGGTACCAACCACTCCCTGACAGCTATTGATCTTCATTTCCAGAAGTTCAATCTTACTCTTGAAGGCATTACCAAAAGCCTTGGAACTATTCAGACAGCTGTCAAGGATGACCCCGTACTCACCAAGAAGATCCTTCAGGCTGCTGAGACTTATCAGAAGCAATCAGGTGAAATCAGTGAGCTTCTCAGTTTACTGAAGGATTCTAAGCTTCAGGGTCTTACTTCTTCAATGGACTCAATCAGGACTTCCATGGGTCTTCAGGAAAAACATCTTGGTACTTGGGCACAATCTTCAACATCCTTGGCATGGTCTCTTGGGTCAAGGATGTCAGGCATCGAAGCTTCTCAGGCTTCTCTGGCAGATCAGATCTCAAGTCTTCAGAAAGACACCTCGGACATCAAATCAATGATGACTGAGATCTATCAGGCCTTCAAAGGTCCTAC
The DNA here is from genome assembly GCA_021014915.2 of Artemisia tridentata subsp. tridentata. Classification (NCBI taxonomy): domain Eukaryota; kingdom Viridiplantae; phylum Streptophyta; class Magnoliopsida; order Asterales; family Asteraceae; genus Artemisia; species Artemisia tridentata. The sequence goes on along the minus strand of CP139507.1, from coordinate 95,397,566 downwards.
TGCTCCAGTGACTCCAACTCTTGCTATCACCATGGCTCAAGCAACAGTTGAGGGGGAGAAAAGACACTGGAGTCTCAAGCCAACAACCTCCTTCTCACACTGAGGGGGAGATTCCAGAAGCCTCTTCCTCCCGTCAAGATAAAGGCAAAGGCATCCTCACTGAACCTGAGCCTCAACCAGTACCCATCACGGTTGCAAAGGATCCTGAATCACCACTCAGGATCCCATATGAAATTGATGGAGTTCTTCACCACTTCTCAGCTGATGAACTCAGTGCTTATCTTCAGGAAGAGGAAGCAAAGAAGAAGTTAAAGGAGGAGGAGAAGGCAAGCAAGTCTGCCTTAATCAAGGTTGTTCATGAAGAGGCTGAGAAAATTGGTCTTGAGGCTAAGGATCTCTCAGGAAGAGAAGGTGGTATTACCTTTATGAAAGCTCAGTCTGAGGAGATGACCACTCTCAGGCAGAAAAGGGAGGAAAGAAATAAACGGGCTGAAGAGATCAGGCAGAATAGGATTAAGAAATATCAGTGGTATATGACTGAAAGGTTGAAGCCAGAACCAATCACTGATGTTCATATTCAAAGAAACACCAATCCTGCCGTTGTCACTATCTACAGAGGTGCTGACAAGAGAAACTTTGATGTTCATAAACCTTTCAGATTCGCTGACTTCGGGATCACTGAATTGGACTAGTTGGGTCCATTAATAGCAAAGAAATCAAATGTTGTGGTCCCTAATCTGATGAAGTCTTTGAGTCTGAGGTATGAAAGATTGGCAGCAGCACCTCAGGAACTTGGCATTCCATCTCTTCTTCCTGAATCTGCACAACCTGCTTCCTCTCAGTCTTCTTCAAGGAAAAGAAAGAAGATAGAAACTGAGCCTGAGATCAAGGTTCCTGGTCTTGACTACAATAGGGCTCTCCCTGAAGGTGTTCCTTTCAGGAACAATATGGTCATTGAACAGCCTGAAAGAGGTTTGTTCTTCATTGATGAGTTTGGCGACAAAGCCTTCCAGAGGTGGAGTGATATAGATTTGTCAGGAATTAAAGCAATGCTTGGCTTTCTAATGATGGCCTCTCCACTCAAGAGTCCTGAGAATGTGAGGTTTTGTCAAGACCTGAAAAGAAAAATCAATGAACATCCTGACCAACATGAGCTGCAGTCAAAGAAGCCCAAGCTTGAAGCCCTTGGAATCAAGTTGAACTGATGACCTGCCTGAATACCCACCACTATCCCTTTTGTACTTAGTTTTGTTAGGACTTGTAAATGATATTAATAAGATGATGTTTTTATTATTTCAGTGTCCTTATTTACATTCTAGTACATTCAGTATGAGCAGAAGTCCTTAGCTCACTCATATATGATCAAAACACTTAGGAATAATTTATATCCAAATAGGGGGAGATTGTTGGGTCATGTATAACCCAAGAATGCTTCAAACATGATTTGGACACAAATTAACTAAGTGTTAACTTAAACCGAGAACAATTCAAGTCACTGAGAGAACAGCCTCTCAGTGAGTCATCTTCAGGATGCTTAAGGCGAATTCAAGAAGAAGGATTCACTACTCAGGAAGGCGGTACTCCCTGAGTAGGACTTAAGCCAAAGAAGAAGATGATGGATTCAGTGAGTGTTGGACAAGAACTCACTGAACCCCAGTCTCCTCAACCAACAAAGTGATTGAAGGACTGAGGAACCAACGCCTGAAGAAAAGGCGGGAACAATAGGGAAAAGATCTGAGAAGATATTAGTGTAAGCCCAACACTCTTCTCTTGTCAGATCCAACCTTCCCTATTGCGGCTAAAAGTCATGGAGTGTCAGCCAACAACTCCCAAAGTCTTCTTAGCCTTTTCCTATTGGTTCTTGGAAATGACAATTACTATTTGTAATTGTCAGACACGCAACCTCAACAACTTGTATTATATTTAATCACTTATACTTAGATTACTTGTGTATAAATAGAGCAGATGTGAGAGAAGTTAAAGTGTGCTTTGTATAATTAAAGTCTTGAACTTTTACAAAGGAACTTCTCTCCTACAAAGAGTATACAACTCACTGAGATAGCTCAGTGGGTATATTGTTACCACTCAAGCAAAACTTGAGTTTCGATAGGAGACACCCCATACCCTTGTCTATTCAATCCCAAGTGTTTGTTCCGCAAAACACTTGGGTATAGATTCTTGGAATTATTTCTAATAAGAATTTAAACGTTGAAAAATATTGTTGTTTTTATACTCACGTTTTATAACTGTTAGAATTAATCCTAAACATTGTATTAGTCATAACACGAAATAGATTAACTTTCTAGTTAACTCTAATCGTGTAAAGGGACCAACAATAACCCCTTCATCTCTTTGCCTCCCATGAGTTACAACTTACAAGCAAACCATACTAAACCATTATATAAAGAGTTGTATGGGAATGTGAGTTGGATGCATATGGATAAAATGTTTGCTGCTGCGTTAGTATATATGTTGTAATGCATGGTTGTTGTTAAACACATTGGTATGCACCTTCCTATACACCTTTGTATATTTTAATGGATTTTAAAAATGGTTCCAAGGTTGATGAGCCAAATTTTGACATATACATTAATGCATTTGCTATTACTTTTCTCAAGTAATTTTTATTCTTTATTTATTTATTTTTTTATATTTTTTTTGTCCATATTACAAGGAATAATACATTAAAGATGATAAAGAGACATAGGGCACGACGAGTTGGTCAAAAAGGTTGTTCAAGACGGGTTACAACTAATGGTCAAGAAGGTCGTTCAAGACGGGCAACCTTTGTTACAATGAAGCTATAGTCCATCTTACAAATATGGCTTCCAAAAGAGAAGAAGATTATTTGTACTTAGGGTCACCCATAGCACAAGGATTTGTTGAGGATATAGCAACTGGGTTCTATATATATATATATATGTGTGTGTGTATATATTATATATATATATATATGTGTGTGTGTGTGTGTGTGTGTGTGTGTGTGTGTGTGTGTGTGTGTGTGTGGTGTGTGAAATGCTTATAACTTATACTTACATTTATATCTAAAAAAACCCATCACCGGCATAATGCTTACCATTAACATCCTAACCTTCATAAAAATGCTTATAACTTAGACTTACATTTATATCTAAAAATTCCCCATTACAATCATAAATTAAAAAAAAAAATAATAATAATAACTAAAACAATATTACTTATATTTATTTTAAATATCATAAAGACAAAAACAAACAAAACATTAAAAATTGTCAATACCAACAAAAATATATAAAACCAAACAACTAATTAAACTCATTCATCTTAATAGCATTAGTTTCTTCCTCACAGACAACAAGTTTCACTTGATAGAATAAATTATTTAACTTTTCAAGCAATACCCGATGTCTCTCTTGAGTCTTTCTAAAGAATCTAGCGATTCCAAAGCAACATCACGAGGACCTAAAGCTTTCATGTTCGCCATCATTGTATGGTTCTTCGCCATTACCCGCCTCAAATGTTGACAACAAGAAAAAAGTAATTTAGAAAGTGCATAATCTTGACCTCCCTGTTGCACAAACCATAAACGCATACAATCATACAATTTAGAAGAACCGACAACATTTAAAGTAATTAGTTTAGATAGCGTAAACCTAATGACTACCAACCATTAAGCTATGAATACTTAGATACAATTGGTGCAACGCACGGGCTTGACATTGGCTCGTTAACATAAAAGATATTACCATATTCAAGCATTTACAAATCATAATTATATCTTGTTATTTTTGTTTATGTGTTGCTTTAGGTATTGAACTGCTGTGGACCACGATTTTGTTATCACATGGAATTTTTTTTACATTTCGGTACGGTTCCATGCTACATAGTATTCTTGCGGTTCATGGGTGAGGAAATCGTAGCCAAGAAATTCCGTTACTCCTTAGAAATTAGTAAAAATGACCGAAAATTGACGTGGGAGGGAGTTCCGAGGAGTATTCGTGATAGTCACCATGAAGTTCTTGACACTCAAGATGGGCTAGTGATTACACGCAACTTACTTCTCTTATTTTTAGATGACAGTGAGCAAAAACGCAAGTTACGGATAAAAGGACGTATATGGAAAGAGTAGCTAGTTATAATCTTCTAGATGTTTTAATTCTTGGCTGGCATGATGTTACTTTTATTTGGAAAGTTAATAGTGCCTTTTAATTAAAGATATTGTTTGGTTTTTTTTCATCTTTAAGAAATAGCTAATTTTTTTTGAAACATAGATTAGTGTTTGAATTGTCTCATGTTCAATTTGAACATAAGAAACAATGTTAAGGTTTTTGTGAGTGAAAAAAATAATAATGAATCATTTATTGTGAACATCTATTTTTATTAAATACATTACCTCTTCACAATAAACTTAAGAGTACACGGAGTGGTCCTCGGGTTGCAAGCGGGCTGGGGTAACCCGCTGGGGAACACTGCCGCCAACCCAGCGGGTTGCCCAGCGGTTTGGTTTGCACGGGTAGAGTAAGCAGCAACGGGTTGGGTGTTTAGTTTGAAAAATTCGACCGTTTGAAGCAAAATACAAACGCTCCTTTGTGTACTAGCATTGCAACGGCTCAAAAAAAAAAAAAAAAAAAAAATTCCCTCTTTATAAACAACTAAAATCTTCACATATTAAACCACAACTTTCACATATTTAACTACAAACAACTAAAATCTTCACCCCAAAATCATCACTTTTATCACAAAATGGATTCATCTTCTTCCTCTTCTTCGTATTGTGATCCGCCTTCTCTTTCCGACTCGTCAACGGGGAGCACTTTTAACTTCTTCCAAACGGTTTTAGACGCGTATCAAGACACCGGAAGCTCTACCGACACCCGTAGGTACATTGATCGGGAACAGGGCGAAGCGGGGGAAACACCTAATGCGTGACTATTTTGTTGAAGACCCGAAATTCGATGAGTCAGTTTTCCGTCATCGTTTTCGCATGAGCAAAAGGTTGTTTTTGAAGATTGTTGGTGATATTGAAGCTAGGTTCGAGTACTTTCAAGAAGGGTACGATGCTCGGGGGAAAAAAAAGTTTCACGGCTTTACAGAAATGCACATCGTCGATCAAACAATTGTCGACGGGTGAACCTCCAGACGCGTACGATGAGTATTTATGCATGGCGGAAAGAACATCACGTGATACCCTCGAGCATTTTTGTGATGCGGTCATTTTTTTATACGAAGCGGAGTTTTTACGTAAGCCGTCGCCACATGTACTATATTGCACAACATGATCATAAAAGACGACGGGAGGGCAATATCACAGGTTCGTATTATGGATCCACCTGCCCCTGTAGCTTATAACCGGAATGCGTTGCGGGAGTTACATGACGAAGAAGTCCATCATCGCCTCCGGTATGATCTGACAGCGCATATATCGGGTTTGGACTTAGCATACCTTGATGACCCAGCGGATCAGCCACCACCGATCGAGACATTGATTTAGGTGTCTTTATGAAGTATTTTATTTTCTAATAATGATGTCATTTATGTAGTTTTTATTAATTATGTTTAGGTTTATGTAATGTTTATGTCGTTTATGTATTTTTTTTTTAGTTTATTTTAATGAAATGTTTAAGTTTTTATTATATAAATGTTTGATTAAATTAAATGAAAAAAAAAATAAAAAATTGGGAGGGTTGAGAATGTGATGAATGCATAAGAATTAAGTTGGGAGGGTTGGTTGGGAGGGTTAGAAGGGTAAAATGAGTTGGAGAGATGTTATTGGTGGAATTTAGAAGGGTTGAGAGGGCTGGAAGTCATGACTCCCCTGCCCTTAACATGACATCTCGTATTCGAATTAAACATTAAAGGATCTTAATCATTTGTATTTTCTTGGGAAATGGGGATTTTGGGAATTTAAGGGAAAGAATTATGACACATGAAACTACTTTTTTTCACATCTTGCAAACACACTCACATACTTAGCTATTTATTCATACTACTTACAAAAACGAAACACATTTGTTTAGAAGCTTAGAAACGTTAATTATTTAATCCTTTTTGCTCAATTTTAAAATGCCATTACAAATTTAGGGTGCGCTTGGTTCAAAATAGGCGAAGTCAAAGGCAAAGGGAATGCTAAGGAAAGAAAAAAGGTAAGGAAACAATTCCCCTCAATTTATTGGGTAATGACCCATTTCCCACTATTAGGTAATGAGTCATTGCATTAGAGGCAACCAAACACCATATTTTATTTCATTTCCCAATAATTGGGCCTTATACCCCTCAACCAAGCGGTATTTATCAATTTGTATATTTTTAGTATTAAAGGCCAAAGTGGAAAGCAATGTTGTTTCTGAGTTTACAGAGATCCTGCAACTTAATAACAAAAATGGGACTTAAAGTAGAAAGTGAATAATTTCTAAAGAGATAAAATAAGAAATAATCATTTTCAAAGTGTTTCAACTAGCATTTTTAATGCAATTTTTTAAATCAAATACTTGTAGTCATATTTATAGAATATATATACATATCATATAAAAATTTTGAGGCCTATATTCGGAAGCTCTCTGCAACAACACACTTCACACACTCTTATATACGGCTCTAGTCGAAAGATCAAACGAATTAGCTTGCATTTGTATCATGACTAAACCAAAAAAGTCAAAACCAGAAACAAAATAGAAAGAAATTCAAATCTAAAGCAGATTCAAAATCAACAATATTGCATAAGCAAAATCAGGTTACGAAATTAAGGGAAATAAAAGCAAAAAAGAGAAACGGACTAAAAAACACAATCAAAAAGTGACGTAATATTGTTGCAAAACTTACGCGGCTATCAATTATGTAAATTTGCTCACATGACAGTCCAAGTACCTAACTGATTATGTGGATATCAATTGTGTAAAAAATAGATGTCGAAACTCCACATTGTCAAGGTTATACAATGAGAGCCCAAGTTCCTAATGATGTCGGTGTTGTGTGTTGAGTTTGTTGCCACAAAATGATGAGTTTTATTTATTTATTTATTTTATAACCTGATAGCAATTTTAAAAAAAACAGTTTAAGTGAAAAAGTTAGATTTAAGTTCGTTTACAT